>VYZR01002584.1:0-12073 GCA_013400675.1 Oxylabes madagascariensis | reverse complement strand
GGGTGGATGCACATGTGTGTTCCTGGTACTTCAAATATAAGTTTTGATTTTTATTAAACCATGATTTTCAGCATAGAGATGGTAACAGCAATCTACTTCTGTTCATAGGATTCTATGTTTCTGGGCTTCAGTACTTTAAATCCCCTTGTTGAAACAGGAGAACAAACCTTCCTGCTCCATCAGCACTTCAGCTGATTTGTTTCTCAGCTTTGAATAAAGGAGCTTGAAGTAGGCAAACCAAGAAGGAAAAGGACAAGGACAAGGAAAATCCCACCTACATTAGTCTTTCAATTATGAAGTTTGAGTTTTTAGTCAATGAGAGTAACCAGCACAGCAGCCTTCAGAAGCTGGGCAGCCAACAACTGACAAGAATGGGCATACAAGCAGCAGTGAGAGAACTGAACACATCACAGTAATTGCAATAACCAAAACCAGAAGAAACCACCATTCATTAATTCTGCTATTCAGAGTCCACACTGTTCACTCACAAAATTCACTGACTCCTCACGCCCATCAGGTTATCTCTTGATACCTCAGATTCTCCTGTCATCACTGCTCTCGTTTCCAAGACAAAAAGCACCCCAAGGGGGGTGGGGAGTAGGGATGGTAGATTTTCATCATGAGGTTCTATCAGAGCTTCCTTTCTCTTGTACATACCCTGACTATGGGCCAAAAAATATTCTTCTGTAAAACAACTACCAAATATTTATTTGGAACATACAAAGACTTCTAGCAATCAAATGAAATGAACTGAGAGCTGCTGTGCTTTATGTATTTTTTCCAGCTAATGGTGTAGNAAAAAAAAAAAAAAAGACAGACTTATCCCTAATTATTCCCTAGTCTGGGAAGGAAGGAACTATGTCATCCTGTACAGATATTTCTATCAAGTTTAATTTTCATCTGTCCTATTGTTGGCTCAATTTCATGTTCTTCTTTGCTGATTTTCTCCCCTCTGCCTCTTTCACTGCTTCATAAATATTTTTCCTGCTTCTGTTGCCTTACAGCATGAGACACATGACCTGACTGTTTGGTAGAGAGGCCACAAGATTTGTCAGTTGTTCACCCTCAGCCCTCTAATCCCATACTTTTACTGATATGGTGGCTGTTCCCACTACCTTGAACTCTTTGGCCTCCTCTGTCATAATAAAATCCACATGGATCATCTCCAGCTCTAGCTCTTTCCCTCCTCTTTCCACATTTACCAGGATTAAATCCACCTTCCAGCTCCTCCACCTATTTAAATATTCCAGCTGGAGAAAGTTGAATTTTGAGTCACTATTTCAGTCACACTTACACACTGCTCTATTCCTCAAGCTCACTCAGTCAGAGCTCCTCTCAAGAGGAAAAAATTATCACAGGAAACTGTCTGAGAGAGAAGAGTGCTTTAGGAAGGGGAGGTCAGCAAGGTACATAGGGCAAAAATAAACATTTGCTCTTCTCCCATGCATTCTCCTTGATCCCATCACCCTGTCCAACTGCCCGTGGCCCCAGTATTTCCTTCTGAACATCTCATCTAGCCTTCAGCTGCTTTTATTCTTGTCAGCAGAAAAATGGTTCTATTTTTCTCACCTATCATCAAAATAATTTGAAAAAAAAAAACCACTTGGGCCTCTTCAGCCATTTCTTTGAAATCTCTAGTGTTGTTTGAGCAGTTTTACTCCAACTACAATAACTCTCTCCAGCTTAATTTTCAACTCCCACACTGCAATGAAAACTCTCCATCCACATCTTCCTTTCCAGATAATCCTCCTGCTCTTGAGATAGGACAAGACACTCATATTCTTACTAACTTACTAACCTTACTTACTACTCTTTTGTTATTTTTCCCATCATGGATCTTCATTCTTCATCAACGCTCTCTCTATTCTCAGGTCTCTCTTTCCTCGGTATCTCGCCTCAGAGATCTCATCTGCAAAACAAGTTCAAGCTGCCATCACTGCACTGACTACTCAGATCTGCGTCCCTTCTCAGGATCTGTCTCCTTATGTTCAAGGAACAGCCTCAGTCTGACATCTTTGTCAATGCTAAGTTGTCAGCTCACACTAAATGGGACTAAAGCAGAGCTCAGAGCCCTCCACAACGGCTTTTACCACCACGGACCTGCCACGTGTCTCCCCAACTCAACAAACACCTGTGCAGCACCTCTGATTTTGAACTCTTTCCAGGTCCAGGCAGAGTCTTTCAGAGTTCCCAAGTCACCTGTTCAGCTGACACCAGACTGAAGCCTCCAGTTTGTACCTTGGCCTTCATTACTGTGATGTCCTTTTTGCTCTGGACAGATGGACAGTAATAGATCAGTAAGAGTACTGCAGTTCCCGATAACCAAGCTGCTCCAAGGGTGACACGAAGAAGAGGAGGACACCACATTTGCAAGATCACTGCTTCCTTCCATGAAGTGGAAATGACACCAAGCACCCATCCCTGTTTCAGTATGAAGAGACTCTTGTCCCCAACCACATTGTAGCACTGGTCTCATCCCAAACTTTTCAAATCCAAACTGTAGCACCTCCTCTTAAATGCTGTTCCTCAGGCTTGGGAAGATCTGCTCAAAACCTGCAAAATCCTTTCATTTCCTTTGAGCCCTCCAAGCATGTGGTAACTGCATCTGTATGAATCCAACAGTGCCTAAGCTGCCAGTGCTTGGAGATCAATGTCTTTTAAAACTGAAGTAATCTTTTCCTACTTTTACTTGTACTCCCTGGTTGCTTACACTTGCCTCACAGTGATTTTTAAAAAAAAAGTTTTGGGCAAGAATTTTTTTTTTATTCTACATTTTTTATGTCGAAATATGGTTGACCATTTGGTTTGGTAGCATATCACAAAGAAATCCTTCTGTGCACCAAAGTTTTATACTAATTAACACATAGGTAATTAAAATTTCTTTGCAGACCACTGTTTCTACTGAGAACTTGGATCCAATGAAAACGTTCTGTTAATTAAGACTGTGAACACACCAAAATAAACTCAATTCCCCTGCATTCAACTCGATTTGATCACTAGGAGACCTAACAAACCAAAAAAGCAAACAACTAACACTGTAATCATAGGCATCTTATTTCCACCAGCACAAACACAGCCCACATGGAAACTTTCTTCAGATTGCTAAATACTGAAGGCTTATGGCTGCTACACTTCCCACCCTACACTAGGAAGAGTGTTACTCCTCTCCTCTTGAAATGGCTAATCGTCAGTTCATTAATTAATAGAAGCAACTTGCTTTGCTAATCTTAAAGACAGCTGGTAATACAGCCGAGTATACAATTTACAAATGAAGGTACTTATGGATGAAAGGTCTTGACAAAATGACAGAAAATTTAGTGTTTCAGTATCTTCACTCTGGTCTCCCCAGCAGCCCAGAAGTTTCATCAGAAAGGAGGATGTGTTTTTTTCTAATTACCAAGGGGTTTAAGTCACAAAAACAATATGCACTTGAGAATCAGTGCTTTCATTAACACTCTTACTCAATGTCAAGAGTCTTGTGAAACATCTACTGCTGACAGCATTCTCAACTACGGCTGCATGGCATTTAGCTCTTTCTCTCATAAAGCCAGTGCTCTGTACAATCAGGATGAAACAACAGCAGCCAGGCTCCTACAAAACATCCCAGAAAGCCAGAACAAAGTTATAGTCTCCAAGGGCAACCACAGGCATGTATGTTCTCACAGACTATGTCTTCACTGTGGATAAAACACCTGGTGGAGAAACCTTACCTTTCCTGCCTTAATAGACAGTCAACATGCCAAAATCATTCCTCTGAAACTGCACGAGATCTGTTAAAGCACCCAGGTGCTGGACAGAATTTCCACACAAAGAATTCCTTCACATCATTTAGCCTTCACAGAAAAGCAGAACCCACACCAGCAGTTCCACCTACGAGCAAACCACGGTGTACTTCATAAGAACAACACACACGGATTAAGAAGCCGCATGTGTCCAGCCCCTCCTCATGGAGACTGTCACTGCAGCCTCCCTGTCACCATGGCCTTGATGTCTGCACTCCACACATTTACACAGCACACAAAGCAACAGCAGCTACAGAAATGATGACTAGACAGAGTCACACCAACCAATCTTGACATTTAAGTTTCAAAGCAACAAAAACTAAATTCCATTGCCTCAAAGGAGGACGGAGGAGTTTAATTTCACTCTCAAATGCCAATTCACCAGAACAGCTTTTAGCTGCTGCCACAGCATCTCCCCAGGTTGCCAGTCTTGCCAAGCAACCCAGGCTGCTGGAGGAAAGAGAGCTTCCTGTCTCCAGTAACACAGCCGGTGCTGCAGCATCCTGCAGCTCCAGGAATCAGAGAGCACAGCTGTGACACCCAGCCCATGAACACCTACCACCTCCTGCCACCACGCTGCTGGAAACGTCATCCCCCAGGCAGACACAAGCATCTGCTAACGCAACATTCACTTTCTCCCGGCCTCTTTGCACATTCAGCTAAGCTCTGCCTGACTCAACAATGAGGGAAAAAATAGCATCTTGTCACCCCAAATGAAAGGAAAGCAGTTTCATTGAGAAGTCTTCAGCAGGCTGTGGCCAAGCTGTCAAAGCACACGATAACATCCATGTATCTCAGCACTCCATACTCTGACAGGACTTAAAGACAAGGCTCCAGAGTCACCAAACTTTGGTACCTCCTTCTCCCACCCTGCAGGGTCAGGTTTTGGCATCTTCTCTTCCATATGATGCACAACTGCTCATTGTTCTGCCAAGGAGCAGCAAAAGAACCTATGCTGAGATTTACTTTCAAAGCCCATGCTTTAACCAGAAATGAAGAACAAGCACGAGAAACAGCAAAAAATGCCCGAGCTCCCTTGCCAGACAGACCACAGATATCTTGTTCAGCCCTGAGGAAATAATTTCACTGCTATGTCACTCTCTCAACTCTCTCATCTCATAAAACAGAGATGCTTGTAAAGGTGCTGAGACTACAAACAAGTAAGCAGTGTAGCTGCACAGCTTCATGCTCCTATTACAGCACCAGTCATATGTCAGGTTTGGGCAGATACTTAGTCTTGAGGCAAGTAACTTCTAGTTACTTCTAGTATTTTTCCCTGGGGATCACAAAGCAACACTTCCCTGCCTATGCTGCAGGCTGGGACACCGATCTGCAGCTCAGGTACTTTCCAAACCACACATAGCATTTTTCTGCTCAACAGCCCTGAAGTGGTTTTCCTCCCATGCCCAAATAAGTTTACAAGTGCTCAAATCCAAGTAAACAGTTCTTGTTGACAAAGCCAAACCAAAAGAGTGGGGAACCCAAAGGGGGCAAGTTAAGTAAAGCTGTTCAAAATGCAAAGGGTAACTGCAACAGCTGACGGCAGCTGTTCTACCTCTAATCTTGCAACACTAACAGAGTCACTAACAAACACAGCACATTATTTTCTGGGCACAAGAAAAGACGCCAGAAAACGGGAACTGAGATTACAGAAAGGACAGAAAAGTCTCCTTGAAATACCCCAGGTTTTTCCCACAAATAGGTACGAAGCTTACTTAACTAAAGATCTGAGAGAAACTGGGTAGACATCTCAACACATGGCAGAGAATAAAAAAAGCATCCCACCATCACAAGCATTTCCTAAAACTGCTATAGCAATCCACTAAAACTGTCACAACTACTAAGGAAATGAGAGTGTTAAGGATCAGAAGTTGTAGGAAAAAAAAAAAAAGCACAACCAAACAACAGCAAAACCCAAACTCATAGAGTGGACAGTAGAGAATGACATATTGTTGGCTGGAACAAAAGCTTCCCTCCAGGCTTTTTTCTTTTTTTGGTTATTAATATTATCTCAAGTGAAACTATGTTAAAAATACCAGTCATGTTGCCAACTGTTGATGGCAATGTAGCATCTTTTTGACAAAATCTATCATTAGCAGCATGGGAACTACCAATTTCCAAAACAAACTAGGCAGCAGAATTTAGGATGTGGATACACAAATTTCATGATACAGTGCAAAGCCTCCATATCAGACATAGGAAGCTGCCCTTTTTTGACCCTTTTACAGTAATCAATCCACAAAGCTGCAACCAACTCAGTCTATGCACACCAAGAAACATCTCCAAAAGCTGCACTTTGAACCATTCAAGGTATTAGTAGCATTCCAGGAACAGTCACTCCCTCCTGTCATCATTCCTGAACCAGAATCATGTCCATCTCTTGCCAAGTTATTGGTATTTCCACCAGCCTGAAAGGTGAGCACAGGGGTTTTTCCTGTATACAGAGAGACTCAATTAAAACCTGTTAAATAAAATCCTATCACTTAACTGAGCAGGAAGATAGATTAAATTACATCATCCAAGTGATCACCCTCCTCAGCTAACAGGGTATTCATGCAGCCAGTCTGTTCTGGTGTGACTAGAGACTTACTTCAGCAGTTCAAGCAAATCCAAAGCCCTTGGAGGAGCAGATTCCTTACTGATCCATGGACTACTGAACACCTGCAGCCAGCTCTGGCACCAAGCTTGCAGCAATCTCACACTTACTTGCTAACTAAATTGCTGAGGAAACTCATAACCAGCCATAACCTGCAGCAGCACAACCACAAAACAAAAAGGAAAAGCCCGTGCTAAAAATTTCAAAGCATTGTTCTGCAAGAATTTGTCAGTGGCGGTGCCAATTTAAATAGCTCACATGCACACTCAGAACGAGGTGAATCTGATCAGGAACTAATCTGTGTTCAAAACAGCCCTTTCACCATTGTTTTCTTTCAAACCGGACCAACAACCTAGCCCAGTCCACTGTACACTGTTTTGTACAACTGAGAAGGGTTAGGAAGCACCAAGCTGGAGCTGATTCAGCTGGTTTTCCTTAGGAACACGTCTTCTGTGAAGAATTTATGGCCTTTCTCGTAGCACACTACATCACTTTGCCACTTTACACGTGTGGTGATTTCTAGAGCCATCCCTTGGATTGGAGCAGCGCCTCCCATCAAGCAAGATCCTGCAAGACCTTGATCTGAACACTTCAAGACATAGAAACCAGTCAGATTTCAAAACTCGTGCTGCACATACAGCTTTACAGAATTTATTACCAAGAGGGAGCCCTGTTCACCACCTTTCACTTGCACACATTACAAAAACAAGTTACTGAATAACAGGTGGCTTGCAGCCAACTCCAAACGCCTCCAGCCATGGCCATTTCACCCACCTGGAGATGACCTGCCCTGATTTACCTCCATCTCATGAAGTTAAAGTGCCACCAACCACTGACACCTGCTACAGTGCCCAGAGTTTAACTTCCCCTTAAGGAGCAGAACCTCAATCTGACGAAACACTGAAGGGAGGGTATAACCAGAGCAAGTTCTCTTTGTGCCCCTTAACACCATGTGTGCAAAGCATCAGTAAATGTACCACAAAGCATCAGTAAATGTACCACAAAGCATCTTTTCCTGCAGGGTTGGAGGAAACAGAGTTCACAAGAACAACCACAGCCTTCCAGCTTTCCTTCTGCACTTTAAGCCAAACCTAGCAGCAGCAGCACCGAGTGGAAAGTGCCAACTCAACAGACACATAAAAATGCAGGAACTGAAAGTCACCACAGCCAAAGGGAACAATATACAAGGAGTGTGGGCAGCCCAGCCCTGCAAAGCCCCGCTTGCATCCCTGGTGTCATCACTGAGAGAACTGGAAATGTAGAAGTGAAAAAACTCAAGGGTTGAGATTAAAACATAGGGAAAGCAGAACCCATCACCCACTGCTTCCCTCAGCAGGCAGGGGCTCACCATCTCCAGGGAAGCAGAGCTCTGTCAGGCCTAACAGTGACTTGGAAGACAAATGCTGTAATTCCAAACAGCCCCCTTCCTCCTTCTTTTCCCAGCTTTTATTGCTGACCATGACTTCTGTGGTGCCCTCCCAACTCCTCATGCATCCCCCAGCCCACCTGCTGTCAGGGAGGGGGGACAAACAAAAAAGGTCTCAGGGTGTGTAAGCCAATGCAAAACAAATAACCAACGCAAAACATTCTTAAGTTGGATGGTACTAGTACCATCCAAGCTATGAAGCTATGAGGAAATTAACTCTGCCCCAGATGAGTATCAATACATTTATTTGATATAAACGTTTTCAATTTTTTTTTTTTTAAAAAAGCTTATTCAGGACAAGTAACCCTTTAAAGATAAAAGAGATTGGGAGGAAAAACTTTCTTTCAACCTGCTCAGCAAAAAATACTGACGTTAACCCTGCCTCAGGACGCATTGCCACATCTTCTGTGCTATGGGTAGTGCTTACTGCTAAACCCTAATCTGAGTAAACACTTGCTTTTCCACATGACTGCTGTTAGAGATAACAGTGAATCACTGCAGTTAGAGTTCCCCAAGTCTCTTGGCTGGCAGTAAAGCCAGTTCAGAACTTCTTGTCCTCTCCTGGCACAGCCTGCTCTCACACAAGCTATTCACATCCTCTCCATTGTGCTAATCATTTCTTGTGGGGTTCCACTAACCCAGACCACTAAAGCAACACAGACAAACAAACCACACACAGGAAAAAAAAACAACAAAAACAAAAGGATATATGCCATAAGGATGTAAATGTTTTCACACACAGAGCTTCCAGCTTTCTGATGTATTCCTAGGATATCCTGAGTTAGCATTCAATAGTTCAAAAAATGTATTTTCTTGCATACAAGGCTGTTTATTTTGTTAATTACATGCAGGTGGTAGAAAGAGCGATGTATGCCATACATGATCAAACCACATCACATCATACCACACTTGGAGAACTCCCTCTACATATAAGTGCTAATAATATGCCTTGGATAGATGACCTGATGATGATCTACATGGCACTTCTCCAGAAAAACAGTAAGCCTTCAGAAACTACTCAGACTAAAATCTTTCAAGACAAACAGTACGAGACATCTGCCTCATAGTACTAGGTTTCATTTTTTTGGTCTTCCATCTCAACTCTGTATGGGACACAGGATATCCAGCACTAGTCAGGACAAGATGGGTCCACAGACAGGCAATGGAATTGCTGTTTAACACAATCAATTTTAATTCAGACAACAAGCAACACAGTCATGCATGCTATTAGTTACACAAGTAATTGTAAGAGACTGGCAGGGGCCAAGAAGCATCTGGCCATTTTACCTCATTTTATCACCAAAACATTAAGGTACAGACTTTTCAACATGTTCAACAACTTCTTGCTGCTGCTGCTGCAAGCAAGGTGAGCTGAGAGTTTATCCAGCTTTTGCCTTTGCAGAACCCACTGAGCAGTGCAGGCAAGGCAGTTTTCCTACCTGCAGCATCAGTGGGCTGAGCCTGAAAGGACTAACAGCTTCTGACGGGGGTGACTACAGGAATTCTGACTAAACCTGGCACAAGCACGAAGTGAGCATTGCAACCCTGACTTACACTGTTATTTTCAGGAAACATTTCAAGCAGCAACAGAAATGGGCTGGTGAGCTCAAAGCAGTAACAGGCACTTGAGCTATTGAACATCTCAATGCCCTGCTTGTTACTGACCCATGTGCATGTGCCCACGTGCACTTGTGTGAGTGTGTATAAAAGGGGTAGCAGCAGAAAATAAATTTCTAAAAAGATCAGGCTTTGTTGGTAGCCAAAAAAATAATAATAATAAAAAAATCATTATTCTTTCCAGTAATATTTTTTAGACTATCAGGAGTAATCAGGCACGACCCTCATGTCAAACACAGGCAGGATACCACTTTAAGTCATAATTACATGGCTTACAAATGCACAATTGCAAAATAATCCATTTTCTCGATACTCTCGGTTGGTTGTTCCAGGCTCACTCATGCACAGAAGAGATTATACCTAGATTAGCTACTTAAACTACAAAATGTCCCCAGAACCACAGACAGCACATTTGACAATGATCCTTCATTCTCACAAGTAAATGAAGCAATGGGGTTTTCAGATGACTGAGCATGAAGAAGCAAGATGAACTCCTAACCCACATATGCAGGGGCACCTATGAAAATAAGCCTAGAACTGTGTTATCCCTGCTCAGATGTGAAGCAACAGGGCTTGGCAGAGCAGGTTGTGGTGTTTAATGGGGCCTGCACAGCACAGCACCCTAAGCAATATTTCTGTCTCACTGCAGGCTCCTGGCCACAGGAGCAGAGCTGCCAGGGAGCATATGAAGAGGAGAAGAGCAGGCACCAGGCACGGCAGCCACGTGTGCAGCACATCACCGAGCCCCACGCCACATTGGAGCCAGGGAGCAGCTACAGCCCTCTGCAAACACCGCTCCTGCCCTCGCCAAAAAAAGGGCAGGTTTTGATTTCTCAACCTCTCACGAGGGCAAAATCCAGCATGAGGAAAGGGAATGGGAGGAGGGTCCTTGAAAAAACGTCAGGAGCCTGAATGACACAGGCAAAAAGAAATGCACAGCACTGACTACCCAGGACTCCTTAGCACCCCAAACTCAGGGGAAGGTCATCTTTTCCTTCCCCCCACCAAACTCCTTTGGGTATGCAAAAGAGGTGAAGAGCCTGCACTCTGATCACTTATTGCCGTGCAGAGATGTAAACCTTGCTTTTCACAGCAGACAGGATTAAGGATGAGCAAGGGGAGAAGAAGCCAACATGGGAATAAATTCAGACCTTCTACAATGATCTACTACTCCCACCTATCCATAGCATTACTGTAGCTGTACCTTTTGTTGTGGTCAGGGGAAATATGCCTCCTTCTTCTCTTGCCTCCATATGTATTTCCAAAGATCTCAGTTTTACTGTAATATATGCATATTTCACATCTACCTACTTAATCCTAAATACTAGGTCTGTCTCTGAGGATACACAGGAAGCCTTAGCAATCTCTACTTCTTCATTGCAAAATGCAGTCATCTTAAACAAATGTAAACAGTGCTCTTTGGGAATAGATTTAGGAAGAGGAATAATAATAGGACTTGGACATTAGGAGGAAGTTGTTCACTGTGAGGGTAGGGAAGCACTGGAACAGGTTGACCAGGGAACTTGTGGATGCTCCATCCCTGGAAGTGTTCAAGGTCAGCCTGGATAAGGCTCTGAGCAATCTTGTTTAGTGGAAGATGTCCCTGCCCAGAGCAGTGGGATTGGAAAAAGATTATCTTTAAGATTTGTTCCAACCCAAACCATTCTGAAATTCTATGAAATAAAGTTTAAGTTCCTTACCACTCAGCACAGTTTCTTAATAAACCTCTTCCCAGACAGACTTACAGTTTTACACAGTTTTCCAGATATATGAACTGAGGAGGTATCAGGCTTCTTAATGTCTCCTACTGAAGTACTTTGCAAAGTTTTACCCACTAATCAAGTACAGCCAACGCTAAGTATCCATCAGTGGACATTTGGGGTGTATACATACTGGATGTTCCCCAACCATCCATGCTCAGCATCTACACACAGTGAGCTGGTGTGGGAAACGCGTGCAACTTTTTGAGTCCAAGTGATGCGTGGAACGCTCTGCCCTCTGAGAACATAAGCCATAGCGGAGTTAAGCATCACTCTTGCCATTCCCACCGCTCTACAGCCTTGTACTCCTCACTGGAAATATTCCAGAACCATCTGGACGCAGTCCTGTGCCATGTGCTCCGGGATGACCCCGCCCGAGGTCGCAGGGAGGTTGGACCAGGTGACCCCATCCACTGTGTGGTCCCGTCCAACCCGACCCGTTCCGCGGTTCTGCCCTCACTCTCCACCTAAACGAGTCACAAGCGCATCACCTGACGGACACAACTCGCCCCCCACCCAAATACTTCACCACTGACCGAATCGAGTCATTGACCACAAGCCCAGCGTCCCCGCTCCTGGCTCACGCCGCGGCTCTCCCGACAAACGCGTCCCCGGAGCCGGCAACCCCCGGCGGCGCTCGGTGCCGGGCTGGGCTCGACGATCCCGGGGATCCTTCCCAAGCGACTGGATCCCGTGGAACCAGCGCTGACACGGGGCCGCCGCGCATCGCTGCCCCGGCACCGCGGCACCCCCGCCCTGCCCAGGCCGGCTCCGGGGGCTTTGTCCCCGGCGCACCGACCCTGCCCCCGGTGAGGACGGGGCTCCCCGGCCGCCGCCAACCCGGCTCCGGGCAGCGAGCGGCGGAGCCGCGCCGCGCCCGCGGCACCACCCC
>VYZR01002575.1:10338-22265 GCA_013400675.1 Oxylabes madagascariensis | reverse complement strand
ACCTTCTGCACAACTGCATGTATATTTTGTGGTCCATGGATGGAAAAGGAAAGTTATTTCCAAACCATCTCAATACTCAGCTATCACCACTGAAAATGCATGATGTCAGACTGGCTTTTGAATTGCAAGTCCAATATGAACACAGTTAAAACAGCAGCAAACACTTAGAAATAAAGAGCACAGATGTTCAGCCTTGGTGAATGTGTAATCCAGATACATAACCATTAAGGACAGAGTGAAATACAACAGATAAAATTGATAAGCCAAACTGAATTTGGCATATGTGGGGTTTTGGAAGGCAGAAATTCAGTTAGAGACACAGACTGTGTTTTGCAGGTATTAAGAAAGAAAGAAAGTAAAACATTTGATTGAGATTCTGGAGGCTAAAAAATTGTTTGTTTTAACAGTAGTTAAGTCAATAAATATGACCAACTCACTATTCTGTCTACATCAACCTCCACATCTGTGGAATATGTGAGAATGTTTTTCTTAAACAGCATTTTTATGCCTAGATCTTAAAGGACAGATACTGCAAAAGGAGGCTCTTTTAAGAGTGAACACAAGAGAGTAGGCTAAACGTAGATGGCTAATGGAACAAGGCACAACTGAGAACGTAGATATAGTAGCTTGGAATGACAAGTTGAAGATGAAACAGAAAAAGTCAGAAAAAATCCTGAGATGTACCTCTGAAAAAGCAAATGAGGAGCTTAAACCTTAGTTACATAATGAATTCTTAAAACGTAGTCTTGTCAAACAGACGTGATATATATGAAAAGAAATGCATTCCCAAGGTTTGGAGGAGAGGGAGGAAAAGAATGCCATAGACTGAATGAAAAGGCAACTTATTTTTAGAACATTTTTGGCCTCTTGGCTCTTGTTCAAATTTAACCTAAGTCATTAACTAAGACAACCACCTTATAGTTCTGAAGCTTTCCAAGATGAATTTGTGATTAATCTGTACTGCAAAGGACACACAACACTCTCAAAAAACATTACTAGGTTACTCACATTGACAGTGTAGGGGGGATGAAAAGAACAAAAGAACAATTATTATTTTTCCTTCCAGGATAACATTCAAGCACAGGGATAGAGTAATATAATAAAAATAAATTTGCTGTACAATTCCAACAGCGGAAGACTTTGGCCCCTGGAGTCTTTGGGCATAGAAAGACAAGACTCACCATCAGATGGCAAAATTTCAGAACGGAAATAAACCTATCATTGAAAATTTTCAAGTTTTGCAAACCACCATGGCAGAGTCAGCTTGGTTTATTGCTTATAAACTTGATTTGTTACATCAGGAATGATGTTCGATTGTAATAATAGTTCTCAATTTCTTAGAGGAGATAATTAAAAATTACACAGTAAAAGAGAGCAGTTAAAACCAAAAACACTTACCTGGATAAATCAAATCTGGTTTCATTTCTAACAACTTTTTCAAAGTTTTCATGTAATCAAACAGGTCTTCTATTACTGTTGTTCCTTCCCCTAAAATACAGTCACCAGAAAATAAGGCATTTTCTTCTTCTAGATGTAAAATCATATGATCATCAGTGTGTCCTGGTGTATATAAAACTCTGTTTAAAGAACAAAAAAGCATATGTTTTTCATACTGCATATATACTTCATTTTTGAAGCCAGAACAAATGATGGTAAAATAATAGACTCGCAAAGCAGACCATAACAAGAACCGGAAAAAACTGACCAGAAAAGGCTGAAAAGTTGATGGAAACAGGTATCACTTTGCCTAATCCAAATCCGTTTTCTCATACCATGCAGAGAACTCCAGTCATCTCTAACATGCTTTTACTTACATGACACACCATAATACAAGTGCATTAAAGGAGCTGACTAGCCATGTAGAATTTCTGTTATAGAGAGCTTTACTCTGAAGCTTTAAAAAATAAAATTGACATGTTATTTCCAGGTTGAAACATTTGAAGTTCTTGACATACACGCTGTACTTTGGAAGGAGGGTAAGGATGGTATCTATTCTCTTAGAAATTAACTACAAACTTCTGAACCTGACCCAGATAAAGTTCAGACTCCAAAAAACTATTTTTCCTGAAAGCCCCATAGCATAGTGGAGAACAGCTGTCAAGTACAAAGAACCATGGTCTTTCTGCAGTTCTATGTGCAGGTCATTAAACACCTGCATGGTAAGGACTAAGGACCCACAGCTTGGATGAGCACTGTATTAGCATGCAGCAAAGAGACAGTGGGTACATATAAAGTACATGGTAACCTGGGCTGCCAAGGAGCTGCACTGGGGTGTCCTTTCACAATGATTTCCGAAAAGCAGAAGGGCTTTATGCTGAGGCTGATGCCGACTGAAAGTAACACAACTCCAACCAGCATCACTGTTGATATTCATTAGAATCTTCTTGTTAATGGCAGATGCATCAAAGCAGTGATCAGGAACTGACAGAGCTGGTGCCAAAAGTGGTGTACAGAGCAAGGCTAAACAGCTCTCAGCCACGTTGATGCAGAGGTGGGAGACCACAAGTGCAGCAGCATCTGATGCAATGACTTCCAGCTCCTACTGAATACTGAGCTCAGCAGAAAGCAGGTGAGCCATCACCTTGTGGAGTTAACATCAAAATCAAGTTGATGGGCTGTAGCTCACCTTTGGGAAATGGTATCCTTCAGTTCTTGATGAAATTTTACCAGGAAGCCAAACCACTAACACGAGAAAATAGAAAGAGAATGCCAGACAGTGTGTGGAGAGGTGCGCGAGCATGTTTTGACCCCTTGCTGTGGCACACTTTGAAAACCTGAAGGTTGCTAACTAAAATTTAACATAACAAGACCATAAGGATACTTAGGAGTATCCTTAAAGTGGTTACCGAATTAACCCAGGCGAGAATACCTGCTTTTAATTAACCATAAAGTTTGGCTGCATTACCCCTGTCACAACCCACCCATAGGAGTTGTGATGTTTGCTATTAATTCTCTTCAGGATCAACAAGGACACCAGACTATCTGTTGGGAAGTCCCACGCTTTCTGGTATAAACTAGCCATCTATTTGGTCTCAGAAGCATTGGCTCAGAAGCCCTTCACTTCTGGAACACACTTCAACAAACTCCCAATTATCACAACAAACTTCTCACAGGTGTTGGCTACAAGCCCTGTATTTTTACAATACTCTTCAACAAGCTCCCAGCTCCCACAACAGCACAGCCAGCCTGTTTGGGCCCTCCAGGCACCGAGCTGGGGTGGGGCACTGATGAAGGCCTGAATCTGAAGGCAGAAAAGGAAGTCGGCTCAGGACCGTGCTGTCGCCCCTCCAGGGGACTCTCCCTGCCAATCACAACTTCCCTGTCGCAAGTCAGAATGTCTGAGACAAAACATGCCTACGCCTGGTGCTCCGCAACCCCAAACTTCAAAATCTGCTAATCCTTGACTGACTTGGATTGAAATTAAAAAAATTATTTTCCATCTCCATATTTTTGTGCAAACATGGGCCACTTACATTAATGAAAGGTCTTCAGTATGCAATATTTTGCATACTCTTTTTACTCATATTTTTACACTAATAAAATAAAATGCTTTCAATCAAAATACACCCCTTTTCTTTTTAAATGTTTTTTTCCTTCCAATCAACCAAGTGACATATTCCACAAGTGGGACATAGTTCCCATCTAAACTGAGGAAAACAAGCAAACTTTGTCCTTATAAGAATAATGCCTTGTTAATGAAAGGAGTCTGAAAACAGAACGGTCAGACCTTTTTATCGTGTGTGTGCTTCCATGAGGCACAGTAGCTTTCTGTTTCACACTCATTCAGACTAACATTACAGGCAGTATGCATCACAGAAAGAAGTCCTCCAAAACTGGCATCCTACAAGAACCTCACAGGTTCAAGGTCTAAAATTTAACATTTTAAGTACTAAATGTTTTAGAGTCTCCTAAGGAAGTATTTTTAAAGTAAAAAGAAAGGCATGCTAAATAATTCAGCCAGACTACCACAGACTTCTACAGTTTTAATAGTAACTAATTATGCATGAGTGATGAGAAAGCATGTAAAATCCGATTTGATTTTCCCGGAGAAAGTGTTTTTCCAGGGAAATACTGTTAATTTCTCTGCTGAGTCCAAAGACTAAATCCAAAGGCTAACTTCTGAAAATTCTCATTCATAAAAACAATGTCTTTGTATTAACATATACTGCTGGATCATGATAGGAAGTCTACAGGCATAAGTGCTGAAAAGATTAGATGTATGGACTGGCAATCATTAGAAATTAGGATACACGTACATGTCAGAATTCTGAAGAAAAAAGAACTTGCATGGTTACCTGAGTGTGGCTCCCTCTGTCTGTATCATATCTCCATCTTTAAGATAAAAATATTTATGTCCTCCTTCTATTATTTCTTCACAGTAAGGGACACGAGGGAGCTTACATATGCGATATTCCGAGTCTAATATTAAAGGAAAGGAAAGAAAACGATGTTTTGAGTTTGTCACTAAGGTAATTCTAGAGACAGGTTACTTTTTGAATAAGTACTATTAATTTTCACACAGTATGAATACAAAATAGAAACAACAAATTCTCTAAAGTAACTTTATATTCGTAGAGCAATCTTGTTCCAGAGCCAAAACAACTAAACAGTGAAAACCACTGATTCTGAATACACCACTCTGTACCAGTGACAAATCTGAAGTTGGAAAAAAATCACAAATTAAATTAATAAAGATCAGTAATTATTATATTTTACAAGTGTTCCTTCTTGACTCATGAGCCAATTTCCCCATGTTTTTACAATGCCACTAAGATTTTTGCGCTCACATGTTGCTTTATGATTCACAGAATCATTTGAGAATCATTCAACATTTGCCTAAAATTGGAGGAAGACTTTTTGACCTGTAACTTTTCTCAGCTTTTATCATTCTGAACAGTGCAAAAAATGCAAGCACCTTGGCTGGAACAGCCACAGATGGCAACCCAGAAAGGCATTTATATCCCTTGCTAGTCTTTACAACCACATTGATAGGCTGACAAGCCCAAAATCCTCACCAAGACCCAATATACCCATGTCTCCAAGACACCAGTTGTTTTCAGTAGTGCCCAGGCTTTGTTGCAGATAAGCACCTGGCAGCTTTACAAAATTAAGCTTGTGACAAAGCTCGTGACAAAGTCCAACAATGTTAAGAATTACCACATTATCCACACTGCTTATTTTCTTCTCAGATACCAACACAGAAATGTCTCTTACTGTTTATCAACACGGAATACACATTTTTAGATCAGACTTTACTTGCAGACTGCTCTACTGCTTTCCCCTCCTGCTCTGAGGCCTATGAATTCGTCAGCAACTACTAATGGGCTCCTGTAAGGAATCCCAAAGCTATGCACATTTCTTTTTCAAAATTCAAGCCATTTGTTTTTATAANAACAAACCAAGAGAAATTTCCCAATAATGGATGACTCCATATCCAGACGCCACCTTTTGCCTCCTGATATTCCACCCTCGTGGCATAACAATTTAAAAAGTGGGATAAGTAATAAATGTAGGCCACACATTTACAACTCCGCGGCAAGTGGCAGAAGCCAGCGGGGGAGCTGCGCGGCCTGAGGCGCACGCCCGCTTCCCTCACTGAATTCCGGGCCTCGGCCCAAGGGTCGCCCGGACGAGACTTCACATCCCACCCGTCCAAGCCGCCTCCGGGCACTGGCTCCTACAATTTAACGCCGTACGGTTTCTTTTCTCTTTCCAACGCTGACTAAGGGCTTTGGGAACGGGCCGGCAGCGGCCTCTCCAGCTGGAGGCAGCGCACGGTCCCCGGGCGGGGCCGGGGCAGCGGAGCCTCGCCGGCCGCCCCCGCCCCGCTCCCCGAGCAGGGTCGTACCTGTGCCCGGTGCCCACCAGGTAGGTGTTGGTGCCCTGCAGCGTCATGGGCCCCGGGTTGCAGCCCAGCACCCGCACCACCCGCGACGAGAGCCGCTCGATGCGCGGCAGCAGCGACACCATCTCCGCGGCGAATTCCCGAAGGCCCGGCTCCGCTTCCCTGACGACGCCACAGGCCGGGCGGGCGGGCGGAAGCCTCGGCGGCCCCTGCTCCGCCTCCCGCCGCCCGGCCGCGCCCTCCGCCCGCCTCCGAGGCGGCGGCTGCCGTGCCACGGCGGGGCGGGCCGGCCGCGGGGGTGCGGTCAAAGCCGGCCCCCGACGAGCAGCGCCGTGGGCATCCCGCCGCGTGAAGTTCTCCTTCGCGGGGGAGGCCAGTTCTCTCTGGAATTCAGTTCTCCGTGCCGGGTCGGTGCCTCGCTGCTGCCCCGTGAGAGGCATCTCCGCGCTCTGCCGGCTTTTTCCAGAGGAATTTGTTGTGAGAGGCAGATGCGCCTTCTCTGTATCCCAGGAGCTCGCCCACTTACAGCGTGTGTAGGAGCTGCGTACGCTCCCGCACGGCACGTTGGAACTATCTAGGATTCAGCATTTTTAGTGAAATTGGAGAGCTACTGGAGGGTGTCCAGCAAAGGGCCACTAAGGTGATGAACGGACTGGAGCATCTCTTTTGTGAGGAAAAGCTGAGAGAGATGGCGCTGTCCAGCCTGGAGAAGAGCAGGCTCAGGAAAATCTCACCAACGCGTGTAAAAACGTGAATAGAGGGTGTGTAGTGGACAGAGCCAGGCTCTGTCGCAGGGCAGTTGCCACAGGTCCTGTGGTGGTGCCCAGTGCCAGGACCAGAGGCAATGGGCACAAACTGGAACACAGGATGTTCACTCTGAACATCAGGAAACACTTTTTCACTGTGTGGATGACCAAGAGTTGGCGCAGGGGGCCCAGGGAGGTTGTGGGGTTTGCGTCCTCGGTGATGCTCAAATCTCATGTGGACACCGTCCTGGGCAATTGGCTCTAGGGGCCCTGCTTGGGCTGGGGGCTTCAAACATGAAATCCAGTGGGCCCTCCCCCCGAGGGAGCCATCCTATCGCTTTGTGAAATTATGTCACTATCATCCAAGTACAGATAATGTGTTTGCAAGCAGCATTCATTGTAGATCCTGCAAAGTGCTGAAATTTACCTTTTTGGCTTTGCAGCATCTCCTCTGATTAATTGCCTTTCACGTGACGTTGTTAAAGAAAATAAGGCAGGCGTGTTCTCTCCTTAAACTACATGTAAATGAATAAACATAATTTAAACCTGAAATAAAAGCAGGTAATATTACTGCAGGTAACTTTACTAATATTAGAATTTCAAATATTATCTGATTTTTTTATATAAAATCTCATTTGGTACCTGTTATAAGGTGACCAAAGCCACAGCTAGAAACTGTAATCCCTATATTTAGGCCTTCAAGCCAATTTCCTGGATTTATCTGATAAATCTTTATTATTTGAGATACCTATTTACTTATTTGATCTATAAAAGCATTACATTTATTTTTTTATTTTCATGCTCATTAAAGCATGAACTACAGACAACAGAAGGGATGTTTCAGGTCAAAGGAAAGAGGCTTTTATTTGTGCAGATATGCTGCTGAAATAATCAAGAAAACCCATGCAAAATATTCTAGTCACTCCCCATATCATTTGCCTCTGTGCTCTTTTATATGAAACTGTGACTAGACCTGAATTTACCTAATCCTGAGGTACCCTCTTATGTTTATTTTGTATTTGTATAGCTATTGGTACATTCAACCCATTTTCAGTCTTCAGGTGAAATTTAGTTTAGTCATTGGAAGAAGCTA
This sequence comes from Oxylabes madagascariensis, assembly GCA_013400675.1. Lineage (NCBI taxonomy): Eukaryota > Metazoa > Chordata > Aves > Passeriformes > Timaliidae > Oxylabes > Oxylabes madagascariensis. The sequence goes on along the minus strand of VYZR01002575.1, from coordinate 14,581 downwards.
CTACCTAAGCCAAGGCAAGTTGTGTATTTAAGCAGTTTTCTATTTTTAAGAAAATTCTGAGTGTTTAGAGACGGTTTCCAAAATTATGTATCTGAATTTTATGTGTCATTGACAACTCGGTAAGGTGCCATTATTTTTAACATCACAGGACTCTTTTTTAATTTTTTTTCCAAAATTAAGAATTGTTTGGGGAGCTGTAGACTTGTTCTCCGGGGAAAAGCTGTTACTACTCTTGCTGTCCTGTAGTAAAGCGTTTTCTGATGTTAGGCAGGAGCTGTGAATTCGTTTCACCTGTAGGTGGCAGCAATGGTGCCTCTGGAGAACGAAGTACAGGTTCTTTGATCATCTTCATTTCCTGCACAAGCCCATCTGTTTAAGATGGGCTTTATCTGTTGTTTCTCTTGTAATACAGAGGTTAATAGGCATGTAGTGAAAGTCCTGCTATTATGCTCTGATGTGGTGCAAGAAAAGATGAATGTATACCCTCAATTTCTTTTAGTTCTCTGACTCTTTTGCATTGTTAAATTTTTGAGGGGAAAAATGTTTTGAAGCAGGTAGGCTACCAGTAAAAAACCCAAAACCAGCTGAGTTTCCTAAATAAGAAATAAACTTAAAATTAGATTGTTGGTGATATACAATGTTTAATTGTGTAACAACTATGAGATACACAAGACACAGACTGGTATTTCTAAAAATCCCTCATGGTTCGAACTTTTAGCACTCAAGAAATCTTTGAGTACTGGCACTTGGCTTTTTTCACGTTTTAAGTGTAAATGTTGAGAATAAATGCCTCTCCACTGTGGCTGTGTAATAGCCTAATAGAACTAAGCACAAGCATGTAATTCTGCAATAATTAGTCAGAATCAATGGAATAGCAGACAGAAAATGTCTTGAGAGACTTATCTTTATAGCCATTGGCACATGAATATCTCGTTGAAAGGAGTTTTTACTTGCAGATTTTTTCTGTCACTTTCATTATATGTTTATTTTTTTTATCGAGTACAGAGATAAGTAAAAAGACCGTAAACCAAAAAGAAGTGAAGCAGATTTTGCAGAGAGAAAGGCCATGGGCTGCAAGATTGCTGCATGGAGGGGCAACATTGTGTAGAAAATGTAAAATAGTCAGGTCAGCAGGTTTGTGGGAGATGATTAGGGGGGATGATGAAGGGCCTGGGACATTTCTCTAATAAGGAAAGGCTGAAAGAGCTGGTATTGTCCAGTCCGTAGAAGAGAAGGCTCATCAATGCCTATAAATACTTGAAGGGTCCTTCCTACCACATTTGGAAGCAAATAAAAGGATATGTACTGAATACCATAGGATATTTTNTGGAATCACACCTGTGCCTTGTACCCTGCAGCTGTTTTAAACATGCATAAAAATTTCATGTTGAGTACCAACAGTTCAGCTGGAGCAGACTCTTGTAAACATCTGGGGTTTTACCAGAGGAAAACGATTTTAACCACCTGTCCTTAGCCACATGCAGTCTCTACATGCATCATTGCACAGAAATGATTTTTTTAACGTGCATTGTGGTACAGTTTTTAATTATAGCCAAAAAGATTGTTCTTTTTGCATAAATCTTTGGGATATATACATGAGTGTACAAATAAATGAATGAATATATATGAGCATACCTATGCATATTAATCACACACACATACACTTTTGTTTCCAGAAATATCTATTGGCTTTTGCTCAACAGGTCTAATGAACTAAAGTCTAAATTTGAAAATGAATACACAGATACAGAAACATACAGAGACAAAGTGGTGTTTGTTGTTTTTTTTTTTTTTTTTACTTTGATACAGTAAATTGTTAAATTATTTTATTGAAGAGAAAATTATAATCTGTTGCATTTAGTATTTATTATTAACAGGGACTTCTATACCAATTTTTTTGAATACAATTTTTATAATACAATCATAAGAAGGACAGTTCTTTACAGATAGCAAATCATTAACTGCGTCACATGATTTCCATATGATTTGAGTTTCACTTTGTGTTATATCAGTAAGCCCTTTAATTTCCTTGGATTGCAAGTCTTGTAAAGATATGGATGGGAAACCCATGAATATAGAAATCTACAGTTTTTGAAGTGAAAAAAACCTCTATCCATGGCCAGTATTAAGGTAACTGCATTTTAAAGTAGTATTTTAAATATGTAGTGAGAACTAAAGCCTTGCTAATCTGTTTCTGCTTTATCACAAAATGATTCTGTACCACAAAATGATTTAGTATGTTAGTTTTTAGAGAGGGCTTATATTTATGTTGACTGACAGTTTACTCTTCCTGCTCCTGTCATGTTAGATCTCATATGTTTAATAAGACTGGGGACAATTTAATTCTGATTGGTACAAGTAACTCTCTCCTGTGGCACTTAATTGAACCCCACCTGGAACTGAGACTGTGGTGCTCTTTGGAGTGCTATCATGCATAAAATGTAGGACTATTAAAGGNCTGTTTAAGATGGGCTTTATCTGTTGTTTCTCTTGTAATACAGAGGTTAATAGGCATGTAGTGAAAGTCCTGCTATTATGCTCTGATGTGGTGCAAGAAAAGATGAATGTATACCCTCAATTTCTTTTAGTTCTCTGACTCTTTTGCATTGTTAAATTTTTGAGGGGAAAAATGTTTTGAAGCAGGTAGGCTACCAGTAAAAAACCCAAAACCAGCTGAGTTTCCTAAATAAGAAATAAACTTAAAATTAGATTGTTGGTGATATACAATGTTTAATTGTGTAACAACTATGAGATACACAAGATACAGACTGGTATTTCTAAAAATCCCTCATGGTTCGAACTTTTAGCACTCAAGAAATCTTTGAGTACTGGCACTTGGCTTTTTTCACGTTTTAAGTGTAAATGTTGAGAATAAATGCCTCTCCACTGTGGCTGTGTAATAGCCTAATAGAACTAAGCACAAGCATGTAATTCTGCAATAATTAGTCAGAATCAATGGAATAGCAGACAGAAAATGTCTTGAGAGACTTATCTTTATAGCCATTGGCACATGAATATCTCGTTGAAAGGAGTTTTTACTTGCAGATTTTTTCTGTCACTTTCATTATATGTTTATTTTTTTTATCGAGTACAGAGATAAGTAAAAAGACCGTAAACCAAAAAGAAGTGAAGCAGATTTTGCAGAGAGAAAGGCCATGGGCTGCAAGATTGCTGCATGGAGGGGCAACATTGTGTAGAAAATGTAAAATAGTCAGGTCAGCAGGTTTGTGGGAGATGATTAGGGGGGATGATGAAGGGCCTGGGACATTTCTCTAATAAGGAAAGGCTGAAAGAGCTGGTATTGTCCAGTCCGTAGAAGAGAAGGCTCATCAATGCCTATAAATACTTGAAGGGTCCTTCCTACCACATTTGGAAGCAAATAAAAGGATATGTACTGAATACCATAGGATATTTTTCACAATTTAGAATTGTGCTTGTTTTCATGGCAAGTCTAACCAGAAAACAGATAAATCATCCAGCCAGTAATTTATCTTGTGGGTTGCTTGATTTACACTCCAAGGATCAGGTACACAAACCTCGCCCCTCCCTATGTGCCATGGAGTTTTTGTAATTTTTTTTTATTATAACAAAGGTCATAGCAGTGAGTTTGTGACTTGGCTGACTTAACGGGCTTTCAAGCACTGCAAGGGCTGCTTAGGACCAGGATGTTCCTGAAGTGTAAGGGAGAACCAGGAAGGCACACAAAAGAAGACAAAGGTTGATATTGTGTTCACTATGAAGACACTGAGGATTGTACCTCCTGTCCCAAGAGCTAGAAAATTACAAGCTGAGGGTGAGCATCATCCTGTGCAGCACAGTCACAGAGGTGGAATCACACCTGTGCCTTGTACCCTGCAGCTGTTTTAAACATGCATAAAAATTTCATGTTGAGTACCAACAGTTCAGCTGGAGCAGACTCTTGTAAACATCTGGGGTTTTACCAGAGGAAAACGATTTTAACCACCTGTCCTTAGCCACATGCAGTCTCTACATGCATCATTGCACAGAAATGATTTTTTTAACGTGCATTGTGGTACAGTTTTTAATTATAGCCAAAAAGATTGTTCTTTTTGCATAAATCTTTGGGATATATACATGAGTGTACAAATAAATGAATGAATATATATGAGCATACCTATGCATATTAATCACACACACATACACTTTTGTTTCCAGAAATATCTATTGGCTTTTGCTCAACAGGTCTAATGAACTAAAGTCTAAATTTGAAAATGAATACACA
>VYZR01002573.1:9136-20447 GCA_013400675.1 Oxylabes madagascariensis | reverse complement strand
GAGAGAACTCTATTTAACCTTTAACTGCAGCTGTAGAGATTTTCTTGTTATGTAACTTATAAAATACTTAAAGCATGCTTATGGTAATTAAAACTTAGTGCAAATGGGAGATATATGAGATAATATCAGCATGATTGTTCTAAGAAAATAGTACATTATGTCAAGAAAATTTAAAATTAATTTTATCCACCTTACTGTGGTAGCCATGAGAGTACCTTCTTGTTGTAGATGGTTGCTTTCTGGGTAAAACATAATCCAGAAGTCAAATCTTTGCAACAGGCTCCAAGAATTGCCTGTATTTGTCTCCAGTGGCTTGTCCCGGGGTTCTGGCTCGATTTTGCAGGTGAAGGGATAGTGAAGCAAAAATCTGCCCTNATATAATGATGTCACCATGTGTCCTGTACTGGCTGTTCCACAGCAGAAAGCTGGGGGTAGAGGAATTGCCTGGATCCTTTGCAGTAGGAGTTAGAGGATTGTTTTATTGATGTGAGGTTATCAGAAAGAGCTGAGTAACCTGAAGAAGGAAGAGAAGTTGGAAGTGAAAATACCCAGAGAGGCAGGGAAACTTAAGGACAAAATGAGCTCACTTAGAAAAGCAAGGAATGAGAAGAATATTTAGCCAAGCTTTTAAACACATTATTTTGAATTTGCTGATTGCCATTTGTTTCTTGGATGTATTGGTGGTGCAGAATAGGCTAGAAGTAATTGCTTTGATTACACTTGAGCCTGCAGTGGTATCGGGAGCAATTTAGCTGAGATTCATGCAGCTCCTTTTGTGGTTTTCCTTTTGGGCCTTTCCTCTGCTTTTCTTAGCTTCCACTACCTGTAAATCTGTAATAATGCACAGGCTTTAGGTAGTAGGTTTAAGCACTCAGTCTTTTTGGATGGAAATACTCATGCAGTTCTTTCTCAGAGAATTCTCTTCTAGACAAATGACAGTAGAAGAGAGGCTTGGGATTCTGACATACGAGAGTGGGGAGCAAGGTGCACAAATCCCAACAGTTCAGCAGCAGAAGTCCCACCAAGGTGTCAGGCACAGTTTGGGATGGATCCCGGTTGGAACATGAAGTGTATTACAGAACATAGACAGACACACTGTTGGTTTGTGAAGGACACGGGGGAAAGGTGACAGAAAGTCCTAAATCTGGGAAAGAGGTGGCTATTTAGGAGAATATGGTAAGAAGGAGGTAAGTGGATTTTTAAAAATAAAATACAAAAAAAAAAAAATGAAAGGCAGAGGTTTCCTGTTCATGCAGTACTTCAGCCTGCACAAGCTAATAACTGCCCAGCTCCCTTGTGTGGAAACATGGGACTGCAAGAGCAGAAGTGTGACAAGGGATGTGATGGAGCAGGAAGCTGCACAGGAGTGAGGGGCTGCCCCATGGCAGCGGTGTGGGGAGGTGAGAGCCAAGGTGGCTGTAGAAAGAAGCAAATAAAAAATTAAGGGGAGAAATGGAAACTAGGCCAGGAGAAAGGATCACTTCCATCAAAGGGGCAGAAAGTCCAAATGGGAAAATTGTGTGGGGTTTTGGGGTGGTTTTTTTTCAGTGTGGTTTGGGTGTTTGATGGGTTGCTCGGTTGGTTTTGGATATGTTTGGAGGTTTTGTGGTGTGGTTTGTTGTTTTGGGGTTGGGGTTTTTTTTGGTTGGTTGAGAGTTTTGTTCAAGACAGTAGTTTAATAGCGATCTGAAAGTAGCTAAGCAGCTATGTATTCTATGTAGTCAGTGCTTTTCAAGACAATTAGTGGCTTTACTTTCATGTGTTCAAACTGCAGCCACTTGTGAATTTACTGTGACCACAGGTAAATACTTGATCAAGCCTCTACTGGCCTCAAGCTTCCAACAGAGGTCAAATACCTAATGAGAGGAAAAACCTGAGAAGATAGTCTGTCAAAGGCCTTGAAACCTGAATAGACAGGATTGATTTGGTGATGCAAGTCAGACTTGGTTGTAGCTTGGTCAGACCCAAGTCAGCACCAGAATTTTAAAAGCAAAACCAAAGCAGGTAACTGTTATGTACACTGAAAGCCCATCTGGGACTGGGTTGTGTGCTTATATATACATGCAGATCATGCTTCTGTATCCCTTGGTTTATACATACAGAGAGCTACTTGCTCTTCTGTTTAGCACTCTGGAATTTTAACTTACGCCATGAGGCTAAAGCAGGGCATGCAGTGCTGCTTTGTGAGGAGATGGTGTATTTCAGACATCTTACTGCAGTGTCTTTACTAGGCTGGTGTGGAGAAAAACTTTGTTATTAAAAGTTTTAGTTTAATATCCATGTTTTATTCAAAGTACATGTTTTGCAGGATATTTCCAATCATCCAGTCTGATTGGATGGTATATTTTGCTACAAAATCATGATGCTATGTCAGTACCACTGATTTTGAGCAGTAGTTAAGGCAAATAAATCTCTGTAGAAGCAGGTGGAGTAAGGACACGCCTGGGAGCAGAATGAGAAGTGTGTTTCACTTGTGTTTTCCAGTGGGTAGTGTTGTGGATCCTCTCCTGCAGGTGTGGCTGCTCCAGTACTGCAGTGCTCTGCAGCGAGTTCCATGGCTGTATTCCTGTAGAATGGTGGACAGGCAAGAAGGCATTGAACAAGATCATCATTTCATTGCAAAGAGGAGACATTCAGACTGTAGAAATGTACTGCTTTAGAATATGCTTAGAGACAAAGTGCAGAATTAATAATGTTAGGAAAACTTTCTGTCAGGCAAGAGGAAACTACGCATTTTGTGTGTTTCATTGGAGAGCTCCCTCTTCCAGCTTGCAATTGAAACTGTGTCTGATTGGAATAGCAGTGGTTAAGCAAGTGCTAACATTCTTCTTGTACGTGATTTTAACCTACCAGACATCTGCTGGGAACTCAATACAGCAGATAAGAGATAGTCCAGGAATTTTTTAGAGTGTGTTGAGGACAACTTTTTGTCGCAGCTGGTGAGGGAGCCCGCCAGGGGAAGGGACTGTGTGAGACCTGTTGTTTGCAAATAGAGATGGGCTGGTGGGAGATGTGGTGGTTGGAGGCCGCTTGGGACACAGTGATCATGAAATTGTAGAGTTCTCAATATTTGGTAAAATCAGGAGGAAACGTCAATAAGACTTTTACATTAGATTTCCAGAGGGCAGACTTTGGCCTATTTAAGAGACTTATTCAGAGAGTTCCTTGGGAAGCAGCCCTTAAAAACAAAGGAGTCCAGGAAAGGTGGGCGTGCTTCAAAACAGAGATCTTGAGGGCACAGGAAATGACTGTCCCTGTGTGCCAAAAGATGGGTCGATGAGGCAAACGTCCAGCCTGGATGGGCAATGAGGTGTTGAAGGAATTTAGGAGTAAAAAGAGGATATATCATCTTTGAAAGAGGGTCAGGTCTCTCAGGAACTATTTAAGGGAGTTGCAAGGGCACGTAGGAAGAAAATTAGGGAAGCCAAAGCGTAGTTCGAACTTAATTTGGTGACTTCTGTAAAGGGTAATAAAAAATGTTTTTACAAATATATTAATGGTAAAAGGAAGAGTAAGACCAACCTTTGTTCTCTATTGGACACAGGAGGGAACTTAGTAACTGCAGATGAGGAGAAGGCAGAACTGCTTAACGCCTCCTTTGCCTCGGTCTTTAGTGGGAAGACAGCTTGTCCTCANACACTAAGCTGGGAGCATGTGTCAATCTATTGGAAGGGAGGAGGGCTCTGCAGAGAGACCTGGAACGGTTGGATGGATGGGCAGAGTCCAATAGGATGAAGTGTAATAAGTCCAAGTGCCAAGTCCTGAATTTTGGCCACAAAACCCCCCTGCAACATTATAGGCGGGGCATGGTGTGGCTGGACAGTGCCCAGGAGAAAAGGGATCTGAGGGTTCTGGTCGATGACCGACTGAACATGAGCCAGCAGGGTGCCCTGGTGGCCATGAAGGCCAGTGGCATCCTGGCCTGGATCGGGAATAGTGTGGCCAGCAGGAGCAGGGAGGTCATTCTTCCCCTGTACACGGCATTGGTGAGGCCACACCTCAACTGCTGTGTCCAGCTCTGGCCCCTCAGTTTAGGAAGGACCTTGAGAGGCTTGAGCGTGTCCAGAGTAGGGCAACAAGGCTGATAAGGGGCTTGGAACACAGACCCTGTGAGGAACAACTGAGGGGGCTGGGGTTGTTTAGCCTGGAGAAAAGGAGACTCAGAGTTGACCTTATCCCTCTCTACAACTCCCTGAAAGGTGGCTGTAGTCAGATGGGAATTGGTCTCTTTCTCCAGGCAGCAGCTGACAGAATGAGAGGACACAGTCTTAAGCTGCACCAAGGGAAATATTGGTTGGATATTAGGAAAAAGTTTTTTACAGAAAGGGTGATAAAGTATTGGAATGGTCTCCCTGGGGAGGTGGTGGAGTCACCATCCCTGGATGTGTTTAAAAAACAGACTGGATGTGGCACTCGGTGCCATGGTTTAGTTGAGGTGTTAGGGCTGGGTTGGACTCAATGATCTTGGAAATCTCTTCCAACCTAGTGATTCTGTGATTATTAGACTTGAATACTGAACATTAAATATGACTGTCATTATCAGTAATAATACATTCATTCATGTTCCTTTTGTACTTACAAAGGGCATAAGTTCTTGGAAAGTGAATCATTTTGTACACTAGCACATAAAATATCGGTTACATTTCTCCCTGTCTTTAGTATCTGGTAAATATTTTACTTCTCTTGTGTACTTCTGTGAAAAACAAATGCTACAATAGTACAAAGATACAATAGTACAAAGTTTAAATACTGTGCTTAATTTTTATAGCCAGTAGGAATCAACTTGGTCAGCATTCATTCAAGTCCAAATGATCAGATGTTGTGGGCAATTGATAGCAAATGGAATGTCCACGTACGAGTTGGAATTACAGATGAAATGCCTGTAGGCACTGACTGGGAACATGTACCAGGTAAAAATTAATGCATCAGTTCCTTGTAGTTTCTGCCATTTCCTCACTGTTTTTGTTTTGTTTAGTTTTTTTTCCTTGTTGCTTTTTAAATTGGATAGTAATGCTTAAAATTTTTTTTTGGCAATCAAGTGTTTGATAAGGGTTATCTTTTAAAGAGGACCTTGGTTTCACTAATAAACACTGAGTAGTTAACTGGGAGAAATACAATTTTTTAAATGAATTTCTGTTTTGTTACTTCAGGCTGCTGCCACTCAATTAGTAAGTGGTACAGTTCCCTTTCAGTTAAAACTAAAGCAGAATTCCTAAGCAGTAGGGAGACTGTTGTGCTGTGGGGTTTTGTATTTAACTGTGATATCACATGAGGTTTCTACCTAGATGTGGGTAACAAAAACCGTACACTATTTTACACATCTTTCTACTAATCCTGTGTGCTGGATATGTTGTGGATTAGGTAATTGCACTTTTGCCTTGCCTTTAAATAAAACTAAATTTTGTTTCCTTCTAAATAACTGTGCATTGATGCGGTCTGCTTTTTAAAGATTTGTCACTGCATTAACTCATGGCACTTAGTTGCAGAGTACTCTTGTGAAGAGGGGGCAAGAGTCCACAACGTCTGTAATATTAACCATTTTTAGGCACATTAAGATGGTAATTGTTGGCTTATTCCCCATGTGGTAGTCACATACAGTGAGGGCTCCAAAAGTGTGTTATGAAGGTCCTCTGATGGGATGTTGCTTGTGGCTGTGGCCACATAACAAATTATATCCATGTTGGGATAACCCTTATGGTCAATAGATGCAGGGAGTACCAAGTCTGCAGTTACAAAGCTTTTTTGTTCACCGGTGCTTCATGTAAGAATATATAAAAACTGTTACAGTCTTGATGTCTGCTCTCAAAGTACTTCCTGCAAGTGTATTTAGTGTCTAGGAAAGCCTGATTATTCCCTCCTCCTGTCCAATTCCCTGTAGGTTTGCAGGCCTGCCAGCTGGCTCTGAGCACCAGGACTGTGTGGGCACGCTGCCCCAGTGGAGATGTCGCTCGCCGATACGGCGTCACTGACAAGAATCCTGCGGGAGACTACTGGAAGAAGATTCCTGGGAATGTCTCACGTTTAACAGGCAAGTGGGTTCTGCATGACAGCCTGTCTAAAACATTGGGATGTCTGCTTTGAGTTCTACCTGATGGTGCTCAAGCTGACCATATGCAGGGAGAGCTGTGCACACTGTGTTTCACCAAGGGTGTTTTTATCACATTAGTAAAAAGCTTCTCTAGGCATAATTGGGAAAACAGATCCAAATATTATTATTCAATGTTTAGAATTGGAACCTGCTACTGTAATTAAGAGATGGATAATTTGTGCTTTGCAGTGACCCCTCTAGATGAACTGTGGGCGATCAGTACTTCAGGATCTCTCCTCCAGCGCCTCACTAAGACCTTTAGCCATTCCCATAGTTTGCAGAAAAATAATGACACCTCTGTTCTGCTTCACCCTGATGATTTGGAAGATGAATGGGAAGTGATATGAAGTCTGTCAAGCTTGTGAAGCAGTGAAAAAAACAGGAGGACAGAATTTTCTGTAATGTATGTACAGAATATTGGACCTAAAAGCCACTCACATTGGACCTGTGATATTAGCACTTTTGTATTGGAAAACTGACCTGTTAAATAGCCTCCAAGCTGTGAGTTCTGATGTTTGTTACATAATCTTTTGGGAGACTCTTTAGGTGTGGCATACTGCCATTGTTATACTGTACTACTGTAGAAGCTCCTTTGGAAATATAACTCTTAAGTTAATCTTACTAGCAATGAAAGTGAGTACTTCACAACAGCATGCAACTAATGTATTGGTTTTGAGAAGGAATTCTGTTGCATTAAATATTTCTCTACAGCAGAAACATTAAGCATTTCTCAATTTCTTCTTGTATTTGGAAGTCCATACCATACTGATGGGATCACTCCCTGATTCTTGTACATATATTTATTTTTTCCTTGCAGCATGGAAGAAAATATGGTGAAGTATTTCTTAGTAAGATCTGAGAACATCATGATTACACAGCATTGTTAGAATGAACTTAGTTTGATCCATTTCCATATAAATAATTGCAAGGCTATACTAACCTTCCATTTCCAGAAATTTTGCTCATAATTTGGCTTCATTCACAAGGTAGAGGTTTGGATTACACCTAATATCAGGGGGACTTTTGCCCATTTCCATAGCCATCAGGAAGCTGACAGAGTTTTGGGGGTGAGTCCCAGTTTGGAATAAAAAGGGGTCGCTTGTTGGGTTTGTAGTACAAAGCAGGAATGTACAAGGCAGCTTTCATAATTCCTGTTGTGCTGTATTTGTGCCTCCAGCCAGTGCTTTAACATTTGGACTCATATTGTTTTGAGTACCAAACTTAGATGTATTAAGAATAAAATGGTAATTGATAGAATTACCTATATATCCCATTAAAAATTGTGATATTGTGAGAAAATACTTAACAATATTCTGATTTTTAGCTATGTTAGCTAAATTTTGAAGTGTCTTATACTTAACAGATGTTGCAACAGGAGTATGTGATGAACTGGGAAGTAACCTAAGTTAATCATTGCAGTTTATTTTTCTTTATACTAAATCCTCTTTGAAAGATACCTCATCTTTTTTAAGCAATAGAACCATAGATGAGAGAACCTGAGTTGAGTATGTAGGCGGAGGAGTTATTTTGTGTTTGTTCTAAGCTTATAAATCATCAGAATGTTTTAAGCAGCTGCTAACCAATACTGTAAAAGAGCCAGCTTCAGGAAAGGCCAAGAGTTGAAAAGTGGGGATGTTTCTGTTTTCAGAACTTAACACAAATGGAAAAGGATGTGTTTTCTTTTTAACCTCTGTTCTCTTTCAGAATAGTTCATGCATGTACTGCACTAAACTTGGAACAAACATGGTGCAAGGTGAGAATGTGTATTGGTGGAGAGAGAACCAAGTTATGTCATTTTTTTTTTCAGTAGCACTTGTGGTATGGGCTGTCAGTTCTCAGTTGAATCTTAATCCTACAGGAAGGACAGATTTATTTTCCTTTTACAGATGATCTGTTTGCTTCTTTGCTATCTCATCTCAATACAGAGATTACCCCAGAGGGATTCTTTTAGCCTGTCTGGAAGTGGATGGTAATGGAATCAGCTTGTGAAGTAACTCAGTCTGTTTTATGCAAGCATAGCTTGGTGTCTTGAGGACTCTAAAGAAGCTGAAATTCAGCTTAAAAGTATCTTATGGCAACTCCCAAGTCAATCACTTTGGAGAAAGGACATGAGAGAGAACAACTTCTCTGTGCCCTCCAAGCACCAGACGCTCAAGTACAATGGCATTATTTAATAGTGACACTTTTGTATTACATTTTTCAAAGTCATCTTAGTAATGGTTTGAGCTTGCTAGTTGTTTATTTACTGTATAATACTGTTCCTTGCTATGGTCGTTAATATTCAATTGGTGTCAAGAGCTCTTACAGACTACTTTTTAGGATAGTTTCAACAAAATTAGGATGGGTTTTTTATGTTTATTTCTGTATTTAGGTTTTTGGTTTTGTTTGTGCTTTAAGACAAGTGCAATAAATTAGATTTTTAAGAAATAAATTACTGTGCTAAGACTCATCTTTTATGTGATTACAAGAGAATTCTCTGTGTCTGGCAATTGTCTTCTTGTGAAAGACTGTGCTTATGAAATCCTTCCCTAATGTTGCCCCAGACAACATGGTAATGACAATGTAAAGACCTGGATACTGTGAAGTTTATTGTATATATTTTTAAAATTGTGACAGGTGTGTCAAGGCAGCAAAATGTTCATCATTCAAGCAAAGACAATTAAACACATCTCACATTTGAATATTAAGCTTATTGCCTCCATATTAAGATAGTCTTGCTGTAATAGAGTAAAAAAAATTTTTTTCCTTACATGCTGAACAAAAATTGCATGTTGAATATTTAGCTCTCAATGAAAAATATGCATCTGTGGTTCCAGCTAGAAAATGGTCCAGCAGAAAATGGTGATTGTACCACATGTGCTGTAACTGCACCCTTCCTTGAATTATTCATTATCTGAGGACTTCCTGTGTTTCTGGCATTTTACTGGAACTGCAGCTAGGGCTTAAAAGAGAACACCTTGGCTTAGCTTCCCAAAGGAGAGAGCTGTTTCCTGACTGAGTTGGGACCTGGGTAACTTCACACAAGAGAACATAACAGTGATTAATGAGGCTTCTGACTCTTAAACACACTTCCAGCCCCAGGAATCCTGTTCAGATTCAGATGGCAGTGTCCTTGCTAATTATCATAGCTTTTATCTTGACAAACTGGTTCAGCTGCTTCTCTGGCTCCTGCAGGGAAATAGTAGTCTCCTTACAGCACTGTCTCCTTGCTGTTATGCAGGAGTAATCCTGATGTCACAGCTTAAGGAAGATGACTGTGATGAGTTGTTGTCAAACCAGCCATCTTAGATAGATGAGAAACTCCTGGTTTTCTTTGTCTCACAGCAATGAAAATAAATCGGATCATGTTAAATGGTACAGAGAAAATCTTTTCACTATCAAGTGTCAAAGAAAATATACTAATTCCTTAGGTAAGATAGTAGAACTGTTTATATGAAACAGTACAATGACTAGGGAAATTACAATGAGAAACAATTATGAACTTGGGTCATTGTCTAAACAGCTTTATTTGTGCAGGTACAAAGTTTCACATGTCTTCAGCCTTCACTACCTGTTCAAAGGGTGTCTGGTGAAATAGGCTGGGATCCCCCCTTCTTCCCACACGCTTGTGAACATCAGAACCCCATAACTCCCCTATATTACTTTTCAATAGGTGAGTTCTGCCAAGCATTTCAAAGTCACTTGTGGGCTGTTTCAGACTCGTGTGACATTCTGGTTTATATTTTTGCTTTTCTCTTGAAAGTCTCTTTAATGATTGAGCTTTTGCTGGTTGTTTCAGTCAGTTCTGGGTAGATTTCAAGGAACAACCTTGATACACCTTTTCAGTAAATGCTGTTCTCAGTATAAAGGCTTGAAATTCAAGTGCTTGTATGGTTTTGCCTGGTTAATTAGCAGTTAGTGAAGCATAAATTTTTACAAAGGTATGGAGTTCTCCTCATTAGTTGGGTGTAAATTCTCAGGTCTCCAGCTTTTACACTAACTGGCCCTGTCTACATCCCATCCCTACTGTCAGGAGTAGACACGTAAGACTGGTTTGAGGATTTCCAGCTGTAAAATGTGAGATGCAAGTTTTATTCCTCTTGCAGCCTTCCTGAAAGCCAAAGTTACACGTTGGAAACAGTATTATGGTGGCAAGTAGCCAGCAAAGAAAGCCGACAGATCCTGAACCAAACGAAGTAGATCACCCTGACTTTTTGATAATGAGTTACGTAGTTAACCACTCCCATATCAGCAGGACAGAAGAGAACTTGTAGTATATAGGACTAGATTTTAATTACTGGAAAATGAAAGTTGAGTTGCGGTCATTCTCTTTTGTGAGTTACTACAACCAGAGCTCCACCAATAAAGATTAAAATGTCTGGATGAATGAAATTATCTCCCTAGTCTGCTGAATAGCAATATCTAGGTTTATCAGTAATGGATTTCTCACTGCTTGAAATTGATGGGAAGTGAGGTTTGGGTTCAGTGCAGGAAATGTTTTAGAATGTTCTGTGGCTGGTATCACACCTAGAAGCTGGGTGAAATTACCATGATGATTCCTTTGGTCTTTGAGTCTACCTGACTTGACATGTAGGTAAATATATCTAACAAATACTAGCCATAAGGTTAAAATCCTGCTTGATGCGAGTGGAAGAAAAAAAAGCATAAAAAAAGTAAAGATCTGTTTGAGAATCTTTATGTTCTTATGGATGGTGGACTTAATATATATATGCATATGTATATGCACATACATAAGAGCTTTGATTTCTGTTCTGTAAAAGCTAATAACAATGATAATAAAATACCAAAAAGTACTAAATCTTCCAAACTGAAAAATGCCCTTTCCATTTTGACCCTCAGAAATTAATTCTAAATACAGGGGGTTTTATAGCCTGTGAATTGTGATAGAGGAATTGAATAGTACACAGGTGAACATCACTGACTGGAGCTGCAGTTACGAATCTTTCAAACATTATTCACTATTTCTGATACTGAAGAAANNNAATTTAGCTAAGCTCTGTTGGGTCAGGTGAAAGATCAAGCTAGCTAGATCTCTCCCAGAAAAAAATACAAGTTCCAGGGAAGCCTCCAGCAGAATTCCTGGCACGTGTGCCTGGCTACAGAGCAGGGGGATGTACCATAGAGAATGAATTTGCTTGGGCTGCAGGGGAAAAACTGCAACTGCCAGCAAGAAACCCCACAATCCCTGGTTGTTCTAGGGAACAGACCAGCCAGCTGATCATG
>VYZR01002561.1:169504-188983 GCA_013400675.1 Oxylabes madagascariensis | reverse complement strand
TTTTTTTTTTTTAATTTCTGGAGACTAGAGAGACATGAGGCAGTAACATCCTCTGCCACTGAATCCCTCCACCCTCCAGCCAAGCATCCTGCTCTGTTCCTGGCAGGGACAGTCAGCCAGAGCTCACGTCATGGTCCTGTACATCACCCCATCCCTACTCATGTCCTCCAGGGATCCTGCCAGTGCCTCTGAGCAACAAGTGACAGTGATACCCTGATATTTTGAAAGCTTCAAAAGAAAACCAATGGGAAAATAATTCAAAGCAGCTATATAGGTATTAAACCCCTCCTTCGCAAGACGCTGCCAAATTTCAAACAAAATAGTTGGCATTTTCTCTCACAGTCTAGGAAAGGGGAGAAAAAAAAGCAAAACTTCATTATGTAACTTTGAATAGAATGAGTTAGGCCATCTTTGGTTCCTGCTCTGGCAGAAGTCCCAGGTAATATTCCAGGAAGCTGCTTTTATAGGCGAAGAAACCCGTAAGCAACTATCTGAACTCACCATGTGTATGTGCACATCTCATTTACTTCGGGTGAAGTTGCACAAGTGCATTTGCAACTAGAACTTCTCTTCTAGGTGCAAATTGAACAAAAACATCCCTGAGGAATCTATCTACAAGCACGGGGATTTGCCTTTGCACTCGGCAACATTTGTATTCCTCGGTGCAATTTTCAGCTGTGCATTGCAGGAGGGAAGGCATTACTCAGCCTGCTTTATTTTCATATGAATGAGGGTTACTGTAAGAGGGAACATTGTTTTTAATATTGGCCCTGAAAAGTACAAGCCAGCAGATGGCAGTTTAAACCACATTCAGTCAAAACAACATCATATTTTAGTCAGGGCCATTATTGTCAGATCATTTCAACACAGATATTGGAAGATTTGACTGTGAGGATGGCAACGAGACGAAAAAGAGTGGCTGGGATGGCTGGCAGGATTGCTGCACCCCAGTGGAAGAAGAATCAGGAGGTCACTGGTCAGCCCTGCAAGGCTGTGGGCTCATCCTCAGGTTTGGATGAGCAGAGAGGGGATGGCAATGCCAGAGGAGCTCGATGTGCCCACGTGTGCCCCTGTGGGTGCAGGCCACGTCCCCTCCATCTCCCCCTGCCATACACACACCCCGTGTGTGAGGTGTGTGTGACACATGTGTGTGATTGCCGTGCCTGAAGGGGTGTTGTGTGCTGGCTGGTCCCAGGGTGGTTTGTGGATGTTCATTTTATATCTTGTTTACAGCAGACAAGGTGTTGTCCTGCAAATGAGGTTTGCAGAAGGCCCTAAAGATGGCCAGACTTTTGCTTGGTCTCGTTTTCCTTGCTGCATCAGTGAATCTCCCTCAGTGCTTGCGCTGCTTCACTAGGTCCAGGCAGGTAGTTAACTAGTGCCAAGCAATTTTTCCTAATTCCCAAAATTTAACTATGGATAGAAAAATGGGGGGAAAGGGATTTACAAATCTAAACCAAAGCATTCCCATTCCTCAGTGGGGTTTTGGGAGGAGGGAGCACCCCGCAGCCTCTTGGTGTGGATGGGCACACAGCTCCCCACACATTCCAGGATGATAAACCTTTGATATGCCTTACACTTCACTGCCCTGAAAATGCAACTTTCCACATTTATGAATACAAACAACGCTATTATCTCTACCTTTCTAATATTTAACTAATCTAAACACTCAGGTAAAATGTTATCTGAAATGGTACTTCTATAAATGCATTAACTTTGTCTTCCTTTGACTTTTAAGATATCTTTCCTTACTAATACAGCTGAAAAGATTGTTTGGAAAGCCTTCGTAAAGTGGCAGAGCAAACAGATGAAGGGCGTTCTTTAGTAGTTCTTTATTATTAGCTTTCAAATGATGCTATCTTCTTGTACTTTTCTTAACGAGAAAATAAATAGAATTTGTCTCACACACAGCTGTGTTTTTCTTTAGCTAAGGAATGCGCAAAGGGAAATTTAAAAATCATGCATTATCAGGGAACTAGTTAGTTAAAGTAAATAGATTCCAGTCAACTTGCTTCTAAAAGATTAAAGGTTAATGATGGAACAGCTTGGTCAATAGATTTATGAATTATCAAAAGGTACATCCAATTTTCTGGCATTATCTGCCAAGCAAATCCTGAGAACAGACACACACCATCTCTTAACTGAGCTGCTACATTTTCTGTCATGTCATTTAATGCTGTTTACAGATCAACTAGCATTTCAACAGCATTTATTAAAGCAGTTACCTGACCCCAACTGATTATTTTAAGGAATTCAATGACTGATGCAGGGTGCTAGTTTAAACATACAATATGATGTCCAAGATCCACCTTATTCCACCAGATATTATGTTGCAAAGCATTGAACTGAGGAGATGCACAGAACTCTGGTACCATCTCAGTAGTTCTCACTTATCGGCGTCTTTATGCTAAATAAATACATCTGAATTTGCTAAGTAACCCATAAAACAATTACCCAGCTCTCAATTGTGTCTGAGCAACTCTAAGACAGCACACCAGAAATAGCATGAGCTTGCTAAAGTCAGCTTGTAATCCCTTTCTGGGACAAAGAGTACCAAGGTAAGCTGTACCTTCTGAAGTGTGTGGAGGGTTTGTGACAGCCAACCTCATAAAACCATGGGCAAACAGTCTGGTACAGGTGGATTCCCCTTGCCAGCAGCCCGGGAGGTTTGAAGTCCACAGTAGCTGTTCCACTGCAGGAAAGCTGAAGTGGTTTTGCCATAGCCTGGAATTTATTGATTGCATTTCTTACATAAATCTTAATTTTTTTTAAAAAAAGTGTTTACCTTAATACGGCTTCTGCTGGAACATCAACCCTCCTCAAGATGTTTAACAGTTAACTGAGTCTGAACACTCTAGTGTGGAGACATTACTGAGATTATTTATTTGTGAACTCTACTTTAATCCCTGTTTCTGTATATTGAGAAGCAGAAGGGCATCAAAGGCTTAATGTCTCTGTGTGCCACTCATGGGCAAATGAATATTTTAACTCTGCTCTCTAATGATCCTTATGGATTTTTAAATCCTGGACCACATGTCCTGCCCGTCCCTAGGAATGTATGTTTTAATGGCATCCGTGAGAGCTGTAAGCAAAATGAAGCTGGACTGGGGTCCTTCATGAATTAATCTATTCAGAAGATGAAACTGGACCCACCAGGTCAAAGTATTTTCACTGGAAATTCGACTCACCTGAGTCTTCAATACCTCTCTCTCTTCCTCCTCTGCTCCCTAACCATTCCCACCTCTCCACCCTTCCTCCCTGGTGATAAAGTGAACAGCACAACATAGAGCATCGATTCCTTTTAACACAGGAGTGTGTGATCAACATGTTTATCTCTGCACTAAAACCCGTACCACAAAATGCCACAAATGTTTTAAAAAAGTCCTAAAAACAGAGCTCGGGGCCTCCACTGTCCAAACTTCCAGCCAAACTCCAAGGAAATGGAGGAGCTTGGGACAGGAGGCAGTGAGAGCCCGAGGATCTGGTGCACATGCTGGTGGCCTGGGGCTATTTAATACGAGTATCTTAATTAAACGGTAAATTCCAAAGGAATTTCCAACTATTCTTAATTGCCTAATACTTTATCAGGCCAATATGAAGGGGAGAACAGGAAATCCATTGGAGCATGCATTTTCTGCTCTTTATGTGCCATATGAACAGTGCTATTAACCCATGCTGGCAATTATGATGGGATTATGGCGTGCCCACTATGGGAGAATTTAATTGCAGTTATATCAGATTTAAGATTTCACAGATTATTGCACTCTAGGCTATAACACAAGCCCTGGGTATCAGAGCAGCTTTGGGGCTGAGGCCCCACAGTGTGGGAGAACATCAGGTCAGTTGTCACACAACATCTCTCTGGTGAAATTTGCCCTCCAGCCACACCAAAACTTTGTCCTCATATAAACTGTGCCAGTGTCAATTTTGCAGGAGCCCAGGGAAATAAAAATTCAGCATTATCTGGCAGAGGGTTCCATTGCCTCAACTCAGGGAGCAAAATCTTTGAGAGGCCACTGGATCTCACCTGCAGTCACACGAAATCCCGCCTGGCCTTGATTTGAGTTGATAAACCAAGACAGGTTTTACTGGAAATTGAGCTCAGATTTGTGCGAAAAATTTGCAAACCTCAGCCTAGACAGCTGCCTTCAACAGGCAGCACTTTCTGTGGGACTTCAAGTTTCCTGGCAAATACTTTTCAGGGCACTGGTTTCTCATTCCTATTGCTCCTGGCCTTCTCCACTGTGGGGTTACATGTCATGATGAGATAAAGTAGAAATCTTAAAACATTCTTATTCTCTGTTAAAAGTAGATTATTTTAATAACACATTGTGCCTGTATCTATCCCCATTGAGAAAATTTTATGAAACAAATTGTCCCAAAGAAGAACAAATTGTTTCAAAGAAGGTGCCAAAAAGCTGCAGAGGAGTGGTCAAAGGAACATTTAATTTCTTATTTGGTAGAAAACGGTAAAAATAAATAAACAATGCCAAGCTATTTATTTTTTGCAGTATTTAGAGGAGCTGCAATGAGGAAAAACCCACATCTTCTAGATGTGGACTCAGGATTTTTATTCTCCGCATGCAGCTTTATTCTCTATGCATCCTGTGGGCATGAAGCCCAGGTGCCTATAGATTTCCAAAATGAAACAGGAGAACAAAGAGACTGAATGCCCTCTTCATGGCAGGTTACAAACATTGATTTTCTCTTATTTTACCCAATTTGCACTTAACTTTTTCTATTAACCCTTTGATTCTGCGGTTTTACAATGTTAAGCTCTGAGGCTGCAGCACAAGTCCCTAATATTAAGTACAGCCTCTGGAAATCCTCCAGCTCAGTTCATCTTCAGCTTCCTCCCCAAAAATTGCACCTGTTTCAAAGATACTTTAAAGCACAGGTATCAACTTTTAGCATTTTATCTTAAATCTCAAAACCTTTGGTATTTTTCTTGCTGTTGGGGAGTAGCTCTTCAATGAGTCTGGAGATCTACCCAGACAAGAAAATTAGTATTTGAATGCTATGATTTGAAGTGGGGAGGAGGAGGTTGAGGGGGCTCCTCCATGGGTGACAGTAGTGAAAAAGCAACAGTGAGCTGATTGAGATGAATGCTGCCTTTAAAAGAACCAGAAGTATCTATTCAGTGAGAAAATAGGACTATTCCATAAAAGAGATGGGAATCAATTACAGGCTCTCATGAATACAAGGCATGAGCACTAGTTAAAGCAGCAGCTCTTGACCCACAAGGATAACCTATTTCTGAACCACAGATCACTTTGTAAGAAAACATATGTCAAAACATGCATCTGAGATGCTGAAGCTCCTTTCTTCATCAGTATTGAAAAAAAAAAAAAAAACCTCTGCAAGAATACAAATTACTTTGTGCAAAAATAAGAATTATCAGTGCAAATTACTGCTGCCCCAATGGAAGAAGCGTGCAGTACGTGTAATATCAGGCACCTTTGCCCTGTGAACAAGGCTATAGCTGGAACATGACTGCCAGGCAAGGAGCAAAAGAACAGGAAAAACAAAAATAAACTCAAAAAGTCATTGGATCAGAAGCAAAGGAGATAATTTAAGATCTGATTTGGTAAATTGGGATGACATTATGGAAGAAGTGGTTGTAAGAAAAATCGAGGATTTAAGAACCCATCAGTCCAGCCGAAGTCACACAGATCTTTCTTCATAAGCAATGGCTTTTCTCCAGTTTAATTTCATTTGGATCTATTACCATTAGGCAGACCCAAGCCCAGACTTGAGTAAGCCAGGCTGAGGGAGAGGACATTAAAACAAATAATAAAGGAATTGTAACACGCTGAAGCGGAGATGGTCAGGCTTACTAAAACCATGGACTCTGCTTCAAAATCCAACACACAAATCCAGCATTAGTAGCCTGCAATAGAACGGGGCAGTGCTCAGTTTGCATTAACTTAATAAACTCAGGAGTAGGGATTTGGAAATTACTGAAGTTGTTATTGCAACTGTTTACTTTGTATAAGCAAATAGGGGGTTAAGCCTTTACAAGAGTCGTTCCCAAGAATTGTCAAACAATTTACAATCCTGAGAAAAAAATGCATCAATATTGGATTTGAAACCCATCTTTGAGAGATTGATCAAATATGAAATCAGTCCTAGAGAGCACACTTCAGTGCAATGCCTGAGCCCTTAGATAATCCCCAACAGGCTGAGATTGCCTTTCCCCACCCTGCCAAGGGGAAAAACAGAAGGAATGAAAAAGACAAAACTGAAGGGCTAAATCCTGCACTCCAACCACTCCAATTGAGTGAGAAAACCAGGTGCTTTATTTCTAAGTGTGAAAATGGGTGAGACATCCCCCAGGGTACCCAATGGCTTGCACTGCAAATCCTGCATTGGGGCTAAGGTCATTGCTCTTGCTTTTTAATATTTTAGCTGTTAGTAATAATTATATAAATAGTCTAACAATTACAAATGTCATTAATTAAACTTATTACATTTCCCTTATAATATTTAATACATATTTTGGCCATAAATTGAAATCTATTTAACCTTGTATGAGTTTGGAAGGAGTTTGAATCATATCCTTTTTGAAAGCCAGTGCGGTGTTTGGTCCCATCAAAAGGCTGTGGAAGACAAGAATTCCAGTACAATCTTTTTGGCTTTAATTTGAGCTGAAGACACCTGAGGTGAAAAGGTCACAAGTACGTTTGTAGTCCAAAGCAGAAGGAATTACACACTGAGATCTAAAAAGAATAATTTACAGAATGTGAAGATAACAATTTAATTATTTCCTCCAGAAATTCAAAACTGAATTACCAAAACCAGCACATCCACATAATTTGGGATAGTGTCTGAAGTCTTCATTCCTTTACTCTTCGTTGTCTCTGCTCACAGCTTGCAATTAAATAAAATGCTATGAAAATTCAGTGCCAGCTGTTAGCAACATCATCTATCCCTGGAAAAAATAGCACCAGGGAAAATTAAACTACCTGGTGTCTGATTATAGTTAAAGTCCAATGGACCAGGCATAGTCTGCTTCTGTGTGCACCTTTCTAGGGACCACCAGCTCCAGCTGAAGGGCAGTGCATGGCTTTCTTGCTAATATATCCATAGGAAATGGCTGTGAAAATAATTCTGATATTGGCAGATGGTGTTTTTTCAAAACTAAGAACAAAAACACAGATCAAAATCCCTACTCTGCCATGCTGATGATTAAGTCCATTTTGCATATTGCAAAATCACACTGACTGTCACTGTAAATTTTCTCCCGTTATTGACAAACTGTTTGCAGATCCAGAGACGAGTGGGCCTTTTTCTAAATCCATGATTGTGTATATATATATCACCTACATCACTGACATCATCCAATAAACTTAATTGACGGTGGTTTGTCTTAACTAACCTACATTTTCAAGGTGTTGTCATGCAGAATGAAATGTGTGTGCATTTAAAATCCGCACCCCCTGGGATGGCTGGCGTAGGTACAAATTCCCAGTTATAAAGCTGAGTTATAACCCAACCTTCCCAAGAAATGCTGATGGCATTAGTGGTGTGATTTCTGATAAGATGCCCAAGCCTTCCTTCCCTTGGTCCCACCTCCGAACCAGCGTGTGCAGGTTTCCCAGTCACCTCCAGGGATGGTTAATCACCAGCCAGTGATGCATTTCTCTCTCTGGCTATACAGACCAACAGGCACAGCAAGTACTATGGTCCCTGCAATATCACCTCTCTCTGCCTCTGCAGTTTCGCCACTAGAACTTTATTTTCCGTAGGACTGTCTGATGAAAAATAATGACCAAATTTCTCATGTTCCACAGACAGGGACACATCACGACAAGACTCATACCAGACTCATGTTATGATTCAAAGGAATCATACAGCTCTGCCTCACCAGAAACCACTTGGAACAGGATCATTGCTTTGGACGCGCACAAGGCAGCCGTGGAACAAATGAGCACGCCAAAATACAGCAGAGCTTAAGACACTTCTGAGTTTTTAATATCTTATTAGAGACGAGCAAATGCATCCGAGAACAGAGCGCACAATTAACTGCTCTTATTCCAGACCCTTTCAAGATCCGTGCAGTGAAGTCCCTCTTCCCCTCCTTGCCACTGAAGCCCAAAAGACACATTATCTTTGAAAATATGCTGCAAAATTCCCAGGGTCAGCGGGTCTGGCATCGTCTGCTGGGCTGGCTGCAGACTCCACATCGCGTGCGCTGGGGCTTCCTCGGGGGAAGCAGCACTCGCTGCATTCCACCTTCTTAATGGGGTGTAATCAGGAACACGTTTGCTTCAGACCTATTAGTGAACTTCCCGCTCTGAACCCAGACTCTCTTTTAAAATCATTTTTATAAAAGCTAAATATCAAATCGTTGTCATTTTGTTAGCAACGGTACCTGGCGTTCTTTCTGATGAGATTTCAGCCCAGTGTGTTTCCCTGCTTTTTGCATGAGAAAGGAAATTCAGACATGCTACTTGCTCATTCTCCTTTAACTTTCTTTTTCTTCTTTTATTTTTTTTAATCAGTACAAAATAATGGGATGTTATGTTTGTCCAATACTGAATATGAAACAGAGTCACAACTCAGAGTTGGAAAAGCCTGCCTAAATTTTTGGCTACAAAAGTTATACTTGTTTTTGGATCACTGCATAAATGGGGTAAGATTAATACTTCCTTGGTTTCAAAACACACGGTACAAATTTGCCTGATTCAAATGCTAAACCTGTGAGTTGTCAGTTTAAGCAAGCAGCGTGTTTCTTTCTCTTTGTCATT
This sequence comes from Oxylabes madagascariensis, assembly GCA_013400675.1. NCBI lineage: Eukaryota > Metazoa > Chordata > Aves > Passeriformes > Timaliidae > Oxylabes > Oxylabes madagascariensis. The sequence goes on along the minus strand of VYZR01002561.1, from coordinate 180,233 downwards.
ATCGAAAAGAAAAACAAATGATAGAGCCTCCCTCCCCACTGCACTCCAAAGGGCTGTCATTAAAAAAATTACAGTGCTTGTAACTGCATCCACAAGTTTTGCACAAGTACCAAAATTGCCCAGTTTTAATACTGGGGCATTCCACTCAGACAGAGATGCTGACGATCAGCCCGGCTTAAAAACAACTATTGGCTACACAAATACTGGCTTGCACTGAATCAGATTTATTAGCACACTCACAAGACAGAAGGGCAGAAGCAGCTCTCCCATGTGACTGCACTGCCCAAGCTATTGTATTTTACCCAGGCACCCTTGAAAGCAGCTGAAAACCCTGGATTTGGCTCAAACACACCCAGAAATTGCACAGTTCCAGAGGGAGGAGGAATGCACCCATTTCCAGGCAGGTTTGCTGTAGGAGTTTATCCCCTTTGTTGACCAGGAGCCCCCCACACCCAGGACCCCTCAAGTGCCCCCCACAAACAGCTGGGGAGCCTCCCCAAAATCACATTTCCCTGTTAGGTCAGTGGAGCACTCCAGCCCTGGCCTGCTCTGGCTTTAGAGGACGTGGAAGGAGTTCTCCAGCCTTGGCTGTGCTCTGAGCGGAGTTCCTCCCTGGACTGCGTCCAGCCAGCGCGGCTTTCCCGGCCCAGCCTCCAGAAAACAGAGTCCACCCCGCCAGCCTGGCAGGGAGCACGCTTCACAATTTATGTTTCACTAAAGCAACATCAGAAACACCTTTCAGTGTGCATGAGCATCTATTCTTACACCCAACAAAAGCTCCCATCCAGCTCTGGCACTATCTGTGATCATGAACAGAAGAAATGTTAAAATCTCTCTGTCCCAGTCACTGGACTAGGACTAAGATAAACTTAACTCTACCACAATATTTGTGCATTTCAGCTGCCTATGAAACTCTTCCATACCCTGGAAATCCCAGTTTACAGAATTGCCAGAGCTGCGTAGAAACGGGAAATTTCAATTTTGCGGGAAAAAACCCTCTAAATCGGAACTGAAAACCAAAAGGCCAATGCTGCGCTTGAAACAACTACTCAGGAAAAAATCCTGGATTCAGAGACACTTAAACACATAAGTCAATATTTCATTTAATATTTATACTCGCTTAGGTTAAGTCCATTCACTTTTAATTTGCATTTTAAAGCCTGAAAAATGTTAAGAGAAAAAATGTTCTATTGCAAAGTTTTATTTAATTTAAACAAATGATTCTATGATATATATATATATATATATATCAAAACAAGAAATATGCTGACACTGGAGAAAGAAAATGGGAAAACTCAACACAAATGTTAATTTTTAAATAAGTCTCCTCTGCTTTTCCATTAAAGGTGTGGAAGTATAGACACTCCCACAAAACACTGGTGTCCTATTGGAAGATTTCTCAATGTTTTTCCCTACAGAATCACCATCAGGTGCTGTGTGGATGAAGACACCAGATGTTCCTTGGTATCTACACGGTCACCTTCTTTCAGAAGACAATTGACAAATAGCACCTGCTACACATTTTGCTTCTCATGAACCAAAAGGGGAATGGAACCACCTCCTCTTTTCAAGCCTTCAGTGACTCAGGTAGCTGTGGAGCCACATGCTGAAAAGGAAAAACTTCCATGCTAGTTTTATTTGATCAATTTTTGGAATTTCCTAGTCTTTCTAATCTCTCTCCCAGATGAGACCAAGACCTCAAGGGTCTTGGTGGGATATGCAATCCTGAGTTTACCTCCCTTCTCTGGATCAAACACCTGACCAAGCTGAAGATGGCTCATGGAAAGGTAATACCAGCTCAGCTGGGGTCTGGCACCCTGCAGACACACTCACCAACAAGGGTAGTCACATTTTCTGTGTCTATAACCACCACACCCGACCCTGAGACACATTGCCAAAGAGAAACCTCAATGCAAGGAGAAGATTCCCATGAAAGCCTTTTGGGTTTAATGAATCCATACTTTCTGATAGAAAACAATTTCCTTTACTCGAGCAAGAGATTCACCCGCAGCTCCAGGCTGGACACTGGTTTTGCCTCAAGGCCACACCTTCCTGCTTAGGAACCAGCTATTTATCAGCTGCTCCCAGTGCCCTGGACTGAGAGTGACCATCCCACTGCTGGAGCCGCTCTGCCCACCCTCCCTGCACTCTACACGTCGCCTGCTGCCTGTGATGAGCACCCTGCTTCTGGAAAGAGCCTTCTCCCTTCACCAGTGCTGCTTTACAGGCTCCTGGGGGATTGGTTTTTAACAGCTGATGGCAGATGTGGGGATGCTCACCCGAGCCTTCCCCAGAGACCTGGCAGTTTAAAGGGTTTATGGCCAAACTTCAGCAGAGCTGCTCCAGCCAGCTCCCGGGGAGAAATGCTCACACGGCGCTTCTGTTTCTCCTCACTCATTCGGGCTCCATATGTGAAAACCCAAGGTGTAAAAAAACAGAGCCTGATCTAAATATTGCATGGCCAAGCCCGGCAGCTAAGCCATCATTAGGTGTTGACTTGACAAATTTTCTGAGGTCGATACCTGTGTAGTCTTTCCTATAAGGCAAGCCAGCTTGTTTCTCTCTTCTTGTGTTGCAGGCCAGTTTTATACCTCCCTGAAGACTTTATTTGTAGGATGTGCCTTTGCTTATGGAAAAGTAACATGTGCAGACAAAATAACTGTTTTTCAGGTTCAATACTTGAGCCCAGCTGAAACTAATCAAAATGAATGAAAGGGGAATGAAAGGGTATCTGGTCTCATCTATACTACAGGGTGGATTTCTACCCAAGAGAATTAAAGTGATTGAGTTGTGTCCTTTTTAAATATTTTCCATCTATTTCTTCCACTTAAATCATCTCCCATGTCTGCTTTTCCCTGTTTCCTTCAAGACCTACAAAAGATGGTCGTACTTGTTTGCTTTGAGGGATATAACTGGGAAATTTTAATCACTCCTCTTTCACAGAAAAAAATTATTTCTGTGAAAAGTTATTTGTCATTAGCTTTGAGGATTTACTTAATGACTTGGCCAGCTCAGCCAAGTCCTATTTATGCACTCATTTACATGTGGCACAAGCTCAGCTCCCATTCAAAACACCTAAAGGAAAAATGTAATTTCTCTGCAGTGACAAGATCCACCAGTTTTTGTTGTGGAAAATGTGATAAAAACAAGGAAAAACAGCTCAATGCCAAAACCAGCCCATCCCAGGACTGCTTAACTGGGACCAGAATCTTTCTTAATATCACACACATTGCTGAAACTGATGTCCCATATCTGTCCTAGCTAAAGATATAGAAAAAGCTTGTGTGTCATGAGATGTGGGCATGGCAGTGGCATCTCCTTTTCTACGCCAACTCTTGGATCCACTCATGCCCTAAAACATGTAATTTCAGTACACTTCATGTTATATCAGCTTTTATTGCTCCACATTCTATTGGCCATGAAACCATCCAATCCTTTAATAAAGGAAAAATGTGAAAATAATGGAATTTGTCTCTATAACTGAAGAACAACACAGCTTTACCAGGAAAAGTTTAATAAATAAAGGCTCTTGTCCCCACCCTGCCTTGCCATTTGTAGTTTCCCAGTTCCCTTAATGCCTAATCTTCAGTCTCTGTGAAACCAGATGGTTAAACAATTAGATAAATCACGGGCATTGCTTACTTTGTCTCTTCTGTAAGCACCAAACAATAAATCTCACAACTTTCTCGCCACGAAAGGGACGGTGAATGCCCAACCCCAGCTTCAGCAGCTGGACTCCTATTTCCTGGGCCTGCAGAAGATAGAAAATATCACATTTCTACCTCATTCGACCCTTTTAATATCCCTGTCACGCTTCATTGCTTTACAAGGCGTCATTTCACTGTTGCAACAAAGATTACAGGGAATCTAACAGGTAAGGCCCCAAGCAAACACGGAGCGGAGCGGACCCAAACAGGAGGCACAAGGACTTCATGTCTTATCTACTCCCCATCTTGGCATTTCTAACCACAAGGACTGCCCTGCCGACAGCCCTGCCTGTCCTCAGGCAATGAATCTGTAATAAGATATACACACACAACAAATAATAGAGGTGGTTTGTTGTGTTTGGGGTTTGTTTTTTTTCCGAAAAAATATATACCGAGGTAATTAAATTGCTAACATGATGGATGGCCTCATTTTATATTTGAATTCAAAGTGACTTGCTGTAACATATAAAAAAGTGACTTGCTGCAAAAAAAAAAGGATAATGATATAACTTGCACTGAAATAGAAATATGGATATTTTCCTTGAATTCTGAAGAATCAAACTTTGATGCTCTTGCAATGACAATGTCTAGCATTTGAATGATTTACTCCAAATCCTAGAGCATTTTGGAGGTATTAAGTAACTCAAATGTGGAGAAACTGAGGCACCGTGAGGTTGCAATGTATTTCAGATAACATAGGAAAAAAAAAAAAAACCATGGAAAAAAAAATATCACAATAACCTGGGAAGGAGACTAATTATTTAAGTATTGGAATAATAAGGAGACTAATTATTTAAGTACTTATACAAGCCCTGCAAAACAAGATATTTAACTTGTAGTTAAAGCTGTACAAACTCCCATTTGCAGATCGTATTTTCAGCTGTTCTGACCTAGAGAAACTCTAAGAGTATCATATCAATACCACTGTCACATCATCACGATATAGGAAAATTGTCTGATTTCCTCATCCCCCTTTCTCTCTCATCCCACAGGAAAAAAATAAGAAGCACTGACCAGCAGCTAAAAATATTTCAGAATAGCTCCAGGACTTTCACAGAGCCATTAAACAAACTAAGGATTTGATGTCATGTTTGAAGGCCTCTGTTAATGGGAAGTTTGGGTTGTAATGCATTATAATTTAGGAGATCTAACTTTGCATTTATTCTCTTTCTGTGAGAAATTTGTGATCCATACCGCAAGCTGTGGAAGCATTGGCCAGCAGCCATGAAAGTATTAAATGTAAATGGCTTGTTACCTCAGCAGTTATTTGCTGTGCAGCAATGCTGGGTTTAAAAATCCACTCCAAAACCCTGTAAATCCTGGGGTATATTTTCTTGCTTTTGCCTGACACTCATAGAGTTAACAGGCAAAACATTTCAATAAAACTTCCATACAAAGGAGCTAAGATGTTAAAAACTCACTGTTCACATCTGTTCATCATTTCATTGTGCGGCCACACATTAGATAACCGTGCGTACTCGCAAGAGCACAATGCCCAGCCCTGACCTCAGCTGTGACATCAAACAAGCACACGGGGGAATTATTCCAGGCTTTTGGCATCGGCGTGGCTGACTTTCACAAGGGGGGGAGCAGAAAAACTCCGCCTGACGAGTGGTGAAACTGCAGGACAAGCAACCAACTTTTATCAGCCCTTTGCTGTGGGTTTCTTTGCAATAGGAAAATGTGAGCATGTAGATAGGTCCATCCCCTAAAATTAGGCAAACATCATAACAGGGCAGTTAACTAACCTGTAATTACACTGTCACTTGTATTAACTCCATCACCCGCTAATAGAGTAAGTTATAGTGGAAGCAGCCAATGTTGTTAGGAGGGTTATTTATTTTATGCCCTAATTAATCAGTACTGACACTGAACCACATCCTTCCTCCTTCCTCATTATTTAAATCACCCATTTATATGGATGAGCCTCTTTGCTTTGTGCATTTCATTAATGCCTCCACATGCTCCCACAAGGAAAGCGGCGGGCGCTGTTCCGGCAAGGGGACAACAGAAATGCCTGGAGGGTGCTCTGCTCTCCCAACCTTTATTCTCTGGGAAGGGCAGTGGGAAGTCAATGGGGTTGAGTCTCTGGGTCCTCAGGGGTCTGGTCCTCTCACGGTGAAAGGGAAGCAGCAGCTTCCCTGTAGTGGCCCAGTTTCAAGCATTTGGTACTTGAGGAGACAGAGCAGGACTTCTTCTGGGAGGACACTGACACACAAGGAAACCTTTGCTGCAGGACAGGCACGTGCTTAAGAGATTTCCTGAATCAAGGTCCTGATCCTAAAATTGGAAGTGACAGGTAGAAGTTCCCTTACCCCGCCAATCACTCGTCCTGAGGCTGTGAGTGAAATAGAGACGTAAAAACTACTTGGTCTGTGGGATGGGGATCAAATGTGGTGGGTTTAAACTGACTAGAAGGCAACTTGGAGAAGTGAAATTCAGAATATCTTCTGCAGGGCTTTATGTAGGGGTACAGAGTCTCTTATAGTTCCCCTAAACTTTGGGGGGTTTTTTGCCCCCATGTTTTTGAGGAGTTACCTCTACAGTGCTTCATAGCAGAACAGCCAAAACAAAGTCTGAATCAAAGTAGTTTTGATGGAACAGTTTAAAGCCAAATTTTTTTCACAGTCATTTATTTTACATTGCTCTTTTTCCAAGTTGTTTCTGAGTGCCCACCTCCCGGGTAGACACTTGCTGTTGCACACATGTAGATTCTGCACAGCCACTTGAAAAGGCTACCAGAATTTTTTAAGTGACTACTAACTTGTTCAAACAGAATGCACAGAAGGGCTCGCATTAATGACTCTCACTTGATGCAAGCAGCCTCTCTGAGGCTCTCTTGGAAGGTCAACAAGGAGATGGGGAAGGCTGGCTGAGCACCAGGCAGCAGGACAGAGCCCAGCCTGGGCTGCCGGGAGACACCCGCTCACAATTTCCATGCTCTGCTGCCCTCCCTGGCATCACAGCTAAAGAAGTCTAACATTGAAAAAACACCCCAAACCTCTTTAAGTTGTTATTCTGCTTCCTGCCTTCAACACAAGCAGCTCCTGACACAGTTCAGTCACTTCCAAAGTGGGGCTGAGGTCTGAAAAATTCAAAACTCACAGGGGATGGAGAGAAGGATGCGTAGCCAGGATTGGGAAAGCTTTAATGGTGTAGCATTGTCCAAAACCAGCTTAGCAGGATAATGGAGCAGGTCTTGTACCCCAGAGGAGCAAAATCTGAACCCAGCCCATTCAAGACTCCCTATATCCCCTTCAGGATGTCCAGGAGCCTCTGACACCTCTCCAGAGCCACACCACTCTGCCTGGGGCAGGGACACCTGGAAACACAGGCTCGTAGGTTAAACTGGTTGTTGACAGACTCTTTGGAAGTTGCTTTTTCTAAAGAAGACAAATGGCACAAGGCTGTGCATACTTTACTTGAGTAAAGCTCAAACACAGCTTTGGTGGGCTTTCAGAGGACAAAAACCAGTTGCACGATTTACTTCAAAGCTGACAAACGTGATCCTACTTGCAACAGTAACAAAGGGATTTTTATAACTTCAGGAATATTTAACCTGGAGTTAGCTGAGATGATCTAGTTCAAGGAAATATTTTAAAACATTGTGAACTATATTATTAATTTGGATAACATTCTTGTTTTGCATGAAGCATGTACAATTTTACCAGTGCAGCTTTCAAGCAGCAGCTCCATGCCATCGCTGGTAGCTGCAAACCAACACAGCTCTCAAAAACGAGGAAACATTATCCAGTGCCACATTCTGAAATCAAAGGCCATGTGCAGCTCCATTAACTTGTGGTTCAAGGCCAATAATTGAACCATCCAGGTTCCATCCAAATATTTTTCTGACTCCCCAAACATTTTGCCAAACCATGAACTAATTTTCACCACGAAGGCTTTCTCGGATTTAGTACATATTTGGAGACAGTTGCTCACTCGGCAGAGCTCCAGGAGCTCTCGAAACTTTGTGGTGCAAACTGGTCAAAAGTTGCCAAGTGTGTATTGTCCCATGAAAGCCGGTGTGTCAGAAACCATATAAACCAAACCAAAGCTGTACAACTTTTCCATGGAGTTCGTACCCAAAGCCATGTGAGGGCCTGCTGCCCACACTGTGAAATGTTGCTCAGACAAACTGGATTTTGTCCATCCTTCCCTGTCACCTTCTGACTGCAAAGGAGGCCTTGTCCAGAATTTTCCTCTTTTTTTATTTTCTGTGAAAGCCCCTATCCTAAGTGTTTATTAGCAAAGAGAAAAATGATGAGCCTTCAGTGGGTGTCATGGTGTTGATCCTACCTGGCCAAAGCCCAAGAGTTTATTTCGAGTGTCCCATCACACTCTGTGTTTTAACTCCCTTTTTTTCCAGTCACATAGACATTGGCATTTAAGGTGTATTACTATTAGAACACACAAAATTTACTACATACATGAATGTCCACTTAAACCATCTGACAAGGAAAACATTCAAGGTCTGACATCTTCAGAGCAGAGGAAAAATCAAAACTCTGGGAACCAACCAAGTGCCCCATTCTGCTCTCATTTCAGTCAACAGCGCTGGTCCCAATGGCTCAGCGCTGACAACTATGAGAATTGCCAAAGAAATGCACATTAATTATCATTACTGTGTCTGTTATTGTATAACAGACTGTGATTCTGTACTTTATCTCCTGGACCATTATCTCCTGCCATGTGATCTAAGTGTTGATACTGCTAATGTAAAGGAATACAGAACAGTAGTCATTTATCCTGCAAAAGACCTCGTGCTTTTCTTGTTCTATCAATCATTAAACAAGTAATGTCTTTTGTGTTATTGCCTTGACATTCATTAACACTCACGTCACAGGAAATCTTTGCAATTAAAAACCTTATTGACGATCTGTGGTTGTTTCTCATTGGCTTGTTACAAGCAAGATAATAAAAAATGAAAACAATAGTGTTATCATAGATAACTGAGGAGGTTTTTCCTTTTTCTTTTTGTACCTCAACTATTTTAACGTTGCTGGTCTCTTTTTTAATTTGAACATGGACTTGAGGGCTCTGAACGCTGGCAAACCGCTTTTTATCAGCCCTGAACATCTGAACACCCCTTTGACACTAATCCTGTATGACCAGCTTTTGTGGAAACACTCAGCCTTGGAAAAGTCGGGCTATATGAGGACAAGACAAAAGTTTTGAGGGAGAAACTGTTCTGCCACTCAGAGATTGTAAGGACCACGTGTGCCAAGCAGTGACACAAGAGCGCCGTTCTTTGCCCACTGTCCAAAACATGCACCACACTGGTTTCCACACTGCTGCTCCTGCCCCAAGCTAACACCCTGCAGGGGTTGGAGGGAGGTTTGCAGGGAACCTGCAGCCCTGAGAGGACACACTGGGAGCTGGGATGGGCTGCAGGTGACCAATAGCTTGGGTTTGGTGGCTAACAAAGTGAGGAATCTCTTGAATGTTATGGCCTTGAGTTCTGCTGTGTCCAAAACCAGCCTCCCTTTTTACGTTTACATGGAGCCTCACAGATTTAGGCTGGTTAATCCAGATGCTGCCTTCTGTTGGGGAAAAAGGGGCCAAAACCTTCTGATCTAGCAGCTGGCTGCGGGGAGGCACCAGAGGTGAATTTGGATGTGCTGTGAGCATTATCTGTGCTGCCCTTCCCTGTGGGACAGGGCAAATTACAGCACTCACATTAAAGTGCTGCCTCTGTGCTTCTGTGAACCCAGATTCCTGTCTGACTCGGGCCCCATGGTCTGAAAGGTGCCTTCTGGAAGATAATAAGCACAACCTCAATTCCCACAGACATTGACATAATTGAAAAATTAGACCATTAGGCTCTTGCATTCTTACAGTCTGTTTTAATTGCAGTCCATATATCTTGAGCATATTTACTGAATGCTTCATCTACACCGAGGTAGTTGAGAAGTGAGGGCAAGTCTCCAGCTCTGTTACAGAATTCAGACAGGACAAAAATTTTAAATCATTCTGGCCTTATTTACTTCTTTATTACAGTGCTGAAATTCCTAAAGGCAGAGACGCTAAGGCCAGAAGGAACCATTATCAAATTTTGCATCTGATATTTTGCTTAATATCACAATTTTTGCATTTCTACTCTGTGAGAATACTTCAAATTTACGCCATGACTAGAGAAAGAATCAGAGCCATTCACTTTAGAAACTCTATGCCCATGAATAACATCTGGGGTAGGCTTCTGTGTACATCCATATCTCTTGATAATAACCAAAGTGGAAGCAAAATTCTGGAAATGACCCCATGGTTAATGGCATATTTCTGGTTCTCAGATGTGGTGGTTTTTCTTTGAAGCCTAAAATTGCATTTATTTAGCCATGGTGCTAAAGAGCATACAGTGTATTTGACATAGAAGCAGACTGTCTTTTGTTGGGCACCAAAGTAGTTAAACAAATTCCTATCTTTTCCTTTTTCTGGTAATTTAAGCATTAGTAGTGTTGATACCAAATCTAGACTGCCCATGGCTTTTCTTTTGACATCAACAGTAATGTTCTTAGAAGCAATCAAATTTGTAAAACAATCCAACAAAAAAGCAATGTAACAAAATATGACAAGTATATTTCTCTGAAAATTTAAGTGGAAGAAATTAATTGTTATGTTATAGGCATTTACATAATTAATATTTTATGTTATAGATTAATTTTTTTCTCCTATCCGGTAACAAATAGAACCAAATGATTAACAAAACTTTATAACTAAAATAAGCTATTTCTACCTTTGGTATCTGCTCTTGTTCATCAAACCTAATAAGAGAACAGATTTTGCAGATCTGAGACCAACAGCAACATTCAGTAAATTAATCTGACAGCAAACCCTGCCCTCTCCTTTGTGCCTCCACAGTTGTGCCTCCACAATTACTCAACTCTGTGCAGGCCAGAGTACCTCAATTTTTAACACAATCTTTCAAGGCCATCTAAACTTTTTCAAGGCTTTTTCAAGCATTATACTATTGAAATCTGAAGCAAGCCTTAGGAGATATTCTTACCGCAAAAAGAAAATTAAATATA
>VYZR01002561.1:136320-169123 GCA_013400675.1 Oxylabes madagascariensis | reverse complement strand
CCATACACCAGATCTTAAAAAAAAAAAAAAAAAAGAAAAAGAAAAATAAAAGAAAATTTGCTCTGGATTCAAAGAAGATTGGAAAGAAAAATAAATGTTATGTTGATAAGTATCAGTGTTCTAGAATTACGACCAGTCCAAGGTGTTTTCAGAGACGTGTCAGAGGCAATGGTAAAAAGCAGAGAAATATGTAGGCAGAAGTGTGAAAGAAGTCTGGGCAGAGGTGTGAAAATAGTTTATAGTTTATTAAAAAAGAGGCAAGAACGCAGAAACTTTCTCAAAAGCTGCAGCTGCCCAACTGTGCCTTGCTCTGAGCAGGACCTTCTGCTGAGGTCATTCTGGGAGCTGGTGCCTCTCAAGTGCCACGGTCCCTTCGTGGGACCCTTGGCAGGAGGGATGGAGGTGTGTGGGTCTATTTAAATGATCGTATTTAGAAGAGAAATGTGCAGGTCACTCCCTCCTCTGCAACAGCAGACTAATTTTATTCCCTCTGTACTCTAGAGGAATCAAGTGCTTGATGGATGGAGCCTAAGAAAATCCTAATTCAGGTGGAGAATTGTAACACAATAACCCATGAGTAATTTGTTATAGAGTGACTGGGTGCTGGGAAATGCTGGGGGAAAGAAGGAAATGGAAAGTTAGGATTTGGGTAAAGGACAGGCTGTGCTCCAGCAAGCACTGAGGAGTGGTTTTGACTGAATCCCTATGATGATGTCACATTGACAAACCTCTTCTCCCATCATAGCCACGGTGGAGGAGAGGCCTGTAAAGCTCCAGGCATTGTGACACTCATTTTTCCAGTAATGCAGAGCTATGGAATAAAACTTCAAACAAAGAAGCAGCAGAGATGACCATGGGGGATTTAGTTAAGCAAAGATTTGGTGCTTGTATGGCCTGAGAACTGATTTCTGAGGAACATTTCTCAATCCTTCCCGGCCCTGACACGATTATACAGATGTGTTAGAGTGTAACCAAAACCTTTTAATACCGACATGGTAAGCTGAGACTCCACTTGACAGTGCTGAGTTTCAGCCCGGCTGGACACAAAGGCTGAACATACCTCTGCGACTCAGCACCCGAAACCCAGAATTACATTTCTGCTGGATGACACTTCAGTGGTGACAGACATTAATAGCCCTGTTAAGCATAGATAACACAACACCACTCCGGTGCCTCGCTGCGAGCCCTTGCCAGTAATGAGCTTTAAAGAAACAATGACTCACGGTAATGTGAATTGTCACAAGATCTCACAGAGAGGGATATGAGACAGCTCGAGGACGGTGGCACACAGCCTGCCCCTGTACCCTGCAGCACACCTCTTCTCACGGCCAGATGAAGGCACAGATAATGCGACCAAGATGAACAGACAACTGCGTTCAAGTCCCATGAATCACACGGAGCCTTCCATCCCCCTTCCCAAACAATCCTGCCTCGCTGCCAATAAAGTTTCAACGGATTTTTGGCGCTGCCTCCCTTCCCAGCAACTTCCTCCCTGAATTTCTTCCCTTCTTCTTCCTGGATGCTGTGAGACCCAGCTCTGCCATGTGCCCACAAGGTCCCTGCCACCAGCCACGTGCTCTGATGGGACCTGATTCTCCAAGGTGGGAGCTAATGGCAGATAAAACTCTCAGGATTGGACAAAGAGCAGCATTTTGTCTGTGGAAGCACCTTTGGAAAGCCCTCTGCTTGCACGCTTCCAAGAATTTCTGCCCCAAAGGCTGTATTTCTTAATTAAAACCAGGCATTTTCTTACCTGCAGCGCTGGATGCCTTGGCTCTGGAAACTCAGCCCGTCCTTGTGCAATCAGGGTTCAAGCCACCCATCCAGGTGTGGCACAGAGCAGGGCTGGCTCCAGATCTGTGCATCAGCCCCACCGTGCAAACAGGTGAAAATACCCAAATCCTCACAAAGGAAGAAAATACTGGCAGCTTTTGTAAGGAATACTGTAAAGGATCTTACTGGGTGAACAGCAGCTTGGGAGCAATGTTTATGACAGAGCTATAAACTCTTGAACAAATTAAAAGGATTTACAAGAGTAATTCAAGTCTCAAGCCAACCCTACTGAACGGCAGGAGAGGATTGTCCCAGGGTCAGGAAGAAATTATTAGCACTGTACTTGTGGAAGAGGCTTTAGTATCATTTCTTGCCCTACATATTAAAAAAAAGAAAAAAGTTATCCTTTCAGTTATGGCAATGAGTGCACAGGAAGATCATTCCTTATCTCCTCAGTGCTTCACCTGGCTCTTTTTATAGACCCTTTGTTCTTGTTTCAGCTCACCTGTTACAAGCGGCCTTTTTCCCCCTCATTTTAATGACCCAACACTTCAGACTCCAGATTTTAACTCTATCTCAGAGATCTGAATTCAAAGCCTCCAGCAAAACTGTTTAAAGTTCAATGGGCTTGCATACATACTTTAAGCTAGAATTAGCATTTTTTTATACATTTGCTGCTTCCTGTCAATATTGTTCCACTTGTTTCATCACTGGTGGACACGGATGAAAACCTCAACAACCAACCTGAGATTTGCAAAGATCTGCATTTCTTTTTTGGCTTTAATATGGATGCCAAACTCCTGCTTTATTTGCAGAGATCTGTGCTATTGAGTGGTGATCAGAGAGAGCTTGTGACTATGAAAAATTTTTATTGCAATATGAAATTAAGGAATTATTTAAGCTAAGAAGAACAGAGAGGTGTCCGGACACACTGCTGGAAGCAGTGGCATCAGCATCCACTGGTCTAAGGCAAAGTGCCCTGAAGATGTTACATTCCTTAGCCAGGGTCTGAGCTAGGAGAATGGAAAACTTCTCTGGAATCCAATAGCAATGGAATCAGGAAGGAGGAGTTACCTAGCAGAAGTCCATGGAAAATATTAGGATTGCCTAGAAGTATGGAAAATAATACTGAAGATTATAAAAATTACAATTGCCCTTTCTATGAATTTTTAAACTCTTCCTGTAGATATTCTATTGCTCCCCCTTAATTCCCAGAGGATCATTCCAAGACGCTTTCAGAACCTGCAGCAGCTCAGGCATCACCATGTGGTGTTTCAGTCACAGGAACTTTTATCTGAATGTACACAGAAGGGCAAGGTACATGCTAGAGCTGCTCTGAGCACACAAACCATGCAAAGTTCCTTTTCTACAAACCAGGAGGAAAATTACCAACACTGCTCTCCACACTATATTTTTCACAGGGATCTTACCACTGAAAAGCTCCTGCAATTCTTTCCCACTAATGCAGACTGGATAGTAAATGGAGAAAGATCTCTCCAGACACTTTGCCTGTAGATCTCAAAAGGAAACATTAATCAAGCAAAAGATGGGAAATTATGACACCTAGCTGCTAAAGTTCAGCCCCAGCGGCCTGCTTGGAGCTGATCACAGGGTACAGGTGACTATCCATCAAATGACCTATCATAACACACATTAAAATGTCTGGGTTAATCAGGACAGTAGCCAAGAACAATATTTTTCTGCTGACTTTCATAACAGCAGGTACAAAAGCAATCCCCTTGAAACACCAGTCTGCAGTCACAACTAAATTTGATTAACTAAACAAAATTCCAAATATAATTTAAACCAAATTATGCCATCTCCTCCCTGCACACCAAGTACAGGATGGGGGATGCTTTGTACAAAGTAAAGAGGATACTAGAGCTGCAGAGTTTTAGGTCTGAGCTGGAAAATGCATGGAAATCTGTGCTTAACTCCTGGGTTGCTACCTGTAATTGTAAGAAAAACAGAAAGTGAGATTGAAGGTTACTTTATCACCACCTGATAGTGAAGTGGAATCAGTTGCAAGTATGGTTATGATTATTTTGCAAAATACTTTAATGTGGGTGAGGAAGACTATCTTTATGGGGCTATTACAAATTGCACCACTCACTCATTAGAACAGGACCAGTGTGACTTTGTGCTCTGCCCATGTCGAAGTCGGCACGAGGAAATGATAAAACCCTTTTATTGCTACCAGTAAAGACACCTCACATCTGTGGGACTACTTCCTCCTGAGGATCTCCGAGCCATTTCTCCCAAGCCTTGGTGATCACAGAGTGGCCCAGCAGGGCAGGTGTTTGTCCTCAGCGCCCCAAGGAGGTGAGGCACAGAGCTGTGACTCACAGGATGTCATTAATCAGGGCCAGGTTAATCAGGCCCCAGCCCGAGGCATTAATCAGAGCTCTGCACTTACCCCTGTTCCTCCCCGGCCCTGAATCGGGGGCTCCTCATCATTCCCACATCCAAAAATGTTAGAGAACAGAGTTGTGTATGGAGTGGATCCCACACCCAAAAGTGTTATCTGGGTCCCTGTTGTGCATGGAGTGGATCTGTGCCTGTTGGTTGAGTTTCCAGGGGGAAAATGTAGGATTTTTTTCCAGTTTGCAGCACTGCCAGGGAGGACGGACACAAGACTGGTGTCACCAGCTCACAAGTGACTCACGGGCACTGGAGCCAGCACCA
Source organism: Oxylabes madagascariensis (assembly GCA_013400675.1). Taxonomy (NCBI): domain Eukaryota; kingdom Metazoa; phylum Chordata; class Aves; order Passeriformes; family Timaliidae; genus Oxylabes; species Oxylabes madagascariensis. The sequence goes on along the minus strand of VYZR01002561.1, from coordinate 164,665 downwards.
CCAGGCCAGCTCAGCACCCAGATAGACCTAAAGGAAGAGATTTGATTAATATTTTATTTTCTGGGGGGAAATCATGCCCATGGCAGAGCAAGTCAGTGAGAACAATGAGTGTGGGCCTGGGCTCAATGCTGAACAGTGCTGGAGCAGGTTTTTCAGGCACGTGCTTGAAGGTTTTACTGGAGGAAACCTAAAAATACCCTGTTTCAGTAAAACTACCTAGCTGGTAAGGATTTTTTTTCTGCCAGCATGTGAACTAATTTATGATCTATTAAAGTAACAACTATAAGCACAATAAATTACTTATTTATTCTACAAAATCGTATCACCTTATCAATGAGTACTCTCACTGCCACTGATGTATGCATTACTCCTCTCTTTACTTGGAGTGGTTTTGTGGAAAGGATCATTATATAATTAAATGGCTGTAGACAGAGATGTGTGCTCAGTGCCACAGAAAGCTCCGACAGGGGACATTACATTTAGTTACGTCAGTTAGTGGAAGGAAATTTCCCAGCTTTGCATTAAAAAAGTAAAAAGAAAAATTTAAAAAAATCTTTGTCGGGCAGATGATGGATTGTTCTAACATTATACAATGAAAGAAGAGCTGGGATATATTGTATACAATGGCTTTGGTTCAGAGGAGTCTGCAGCAACAAGCGCAATAATGGAACTTTTAAGTTCTCTATCTGTAAACCAAGTGGAAAGCTGAGAAACCTTCCATCTCAGATAGACAAACTGTTTACCTAAACAGAAAGAAAAACCATTAATTATCATAAATGGCAATAAAGAGTTGCACAAGCTGATAGTCCAGGACGTGGACAAGGACAAAACGACGGTGCCTGTGCCCCGAACGCGGCTCGTGCAGCCCTGAGCACACAGCCTGGGCTGGCTCCTGCTCCCTCGGAGCCCAGCCACAACTCCTGAGGCACAGGCTGATTTCCACACCGTGATTTCCGCTCACAGAAACAGGATCTAGGTATGACTCATAACGAGATGTCCAAAGCCATTTTCGAGGATGCTCCAGATGGCGCAGGCTGGGGCCGAGCCCGTGGGGCTGGAGAACCACGGAAGGGAAAGGTGACGCACACAGAGCCCCAGCCACATCCCCGTGCCAGCTCAGCCCTCGGAGGGGTCAAACCCTGTCCCCCAGCCCCACACCAGAGCCCCCATCCCTGACCCAGAGCTCCCCAGGGCACCACAGCCCCGCTCACACTCGGGGCTGGGAGGGAAGAACCCGTCCTGTGGCTAACTGGGAGGAGGGAAAGGTGGTGGCTTTCTCTCCAGTTTCTCTGGAAGTGTCTGCATGGCATTAAGGACATTCGTTTCTCTAGTGTAGTTTTCCCATCTGGAAAGAGGCAAGGGGGGATAAGACTTAATTTTGTGAGCGTGTTAGAAAACATAACACTTTTGTGTGTATCCAGTAATTTGAGATCCCGGGATAATAGTGCAGAGAATCATTATTATTATGACAGAAGGCATTTTTACTTCTAATACAGAAAGAAAACAAATAGCGAGAGAGTGAGCTTGGAGATCTAACATCCATTTTATTTTTATTTTTAAACTTTCTAATTTTTCAATAATTGAGACCACAGATGTTCACTTCCATATGTGCAACAACCCAGTCCCAACCCCTCCTGAACACTGATTGCCAGGGAAGAAAGACCTAACAAAGAAAAAAATATTTAAATAATAATAAAAAAAAAGTTGATACTTCTATAATTTGCAATGATTTTCTCAAACCAGCCAGAATAAGGAGAAGCATTTGACAGTGTCTGGGCTCAAAGCCATGGACAGTATCCACCGCTTAGTGTTGTATAATTTACAAACTCCTGTTCTTTCAACAACTCCTCAGAAAATGAGATTGTTAAGTAAATATATAGCAGAAAAACAACTCAGGAGAACATAGCAACTCCTTTATATCATCCAAAAGGTGGTGGCCTCTGTGAGAGAAAACCATTTGCTGCAGTCTGCCAGAGCTAGAAGAACATCAAACAAACCAAACAACATGAAAGCTATGAAAAAAATTTGCATGCCCTTTTGCACAGTAACCTCCTCTGCAGTGGTATGTGATACAGAGATAGGTCCTTACACGCATCTGCCATCCAGGGACACAGATTTCATGTGACTCCCCTGGGCTCTGACAATATCACATTACAAAAGTGGCAGTGGTTGAGAAACACGCTGGGGAAAGGTGTGTTCGTGCTGCTGAAGCTGCTCGCACTACTGGGCTACGACTTACTCTGGGGATTTTATTCATCAGCCAGAAAAGAGCTCCCAAATCAGTGGTCCAAAACCTGGTTCTTTGGGGAGAGAGTGGTTGCATCCCACCATCCCCAGGGAATCAGCCTGGAGCAGAGCAGTGGGACGAGTGCTTTACCTTTGCCACAGCTGGGTCAGGAAACTTAAGAAATTGCTCCTTTATTAAACATATTAGAGACTCAGCCTTGTTTGCCTACTGATATCCTTGAAGGAAGGGAATACAAAGATGAGGGTGTGAATGCTATCTGCTATATCACCACTTTCAGGCTGCTAGGACAGTTTTATTTGCTTTATAGTAATTCATTGCCAACTTCACACATAAAAGTTAAACACGCTTCTTAAATGATAACACTCAAAAGACAGTTTTCAGAAGGTCAAAAAAAAATACCCACCAGAACTCAAATCTCTACTTAAAAGGGGTTAGGTGGAGGTTACAGAAAAGTGTTCCCAGGTTTGTTTCTCCTTCCCAGGTTTGTTTCTCCTGGCTGTTCCAGTAAACGGGGTGACCTTGGCCACCCAAGCGACCCGACAACCTGCACAGCTTTGCCTCAGCAGAGCCTGGGGTGGGATAAACACCCGAAAAAAGGTGCCCCATGCAGGGTAGAACTATGCAGGAGCTCATCCCCCTCTCCCTGTGGGGCAGCTGCAGCCCTTGAGAGCTGTTCCTGTGCCCATCCCAACCTCCTCCTGCTCCTCCCTGCTCCCCACTTTGCCCCACACAAGCACATGGTGAGAGCCTTCATGCCAGCAGGCTCCAGACCAGCCATTAGATGCTCTGTTTTCTCTAGTGGTGGCAAGAACAGCTTAAAAAAGCTTTGCTTAAATGGAGTTATGAAAATATCAGCCACTGATCCAGAAGTTCTCAACAATCCAGTGATGCGAGGTCATTCCTAATTGCCTCCATCTTTCCTATTCTCTCTCCAGAGGATAATTACCTCAAGAAACAAAGTCCTGGTTTATTTTACTAAGATCCAGAAATTCCCTGCTTTTGTAACAACAAGCAACTCCCCTCTTCTTCCGCTTTGGACTAAGGAGAATATTACCACTGTCAATTATATGCAGGGGAACTGTTAACCCTTAGCATTCATGTGGTGAAAAAATAAACTACAGAAATAATCGCCTTGAGTTTAGAATTACTCAATACTGTTAAAACAATGGGTCATTTTCTTGTTTGTAAATGGGAAAAACAAGACGATGCTTCAAATGCATTTATTCTCTACATTAGCCAGAATAAAAACTCCCCTGGAATTGTTGTCTTAGAGCAAAGAACAGCATTTCAAACTTCCCTTTTGATTTTTCAAATTCAAAAGCAAGAGTGATTATGTTAAAGCAGCCTAAACACTCAGAGCAGAGTTGGCACAGCTACACCACTCAATCACCGTGCTGGGCTCATGAGAAATTTGATGATTGGGTAGTAAGTGAAAAGTGGAATTTTAGATTTGGTCCTACAGTCCAGAGTGACTCACTTAACTGAGTTCTCGCTGTTGTCATAGAATCATTATTTCTATTGTATTGCAGATCTACAGTGTTAACTATTCAACTAAACTTTATATTGGGCCGAAGTAAACCTCACACAATCTTTTAAAGAGCAGCTTGGGAACAGCCTGCAAAGACAGCTGCTCCCAGCAGAAAGGACCAGAGAATGGCTAAGATTGAAAAAGCCTTCTAAGATCAGTGAGCTCAACCATTAACCCAGCACTAAACCATGTCCCCAAGTGCCACATCTACACATCTTTTATATCCCTCCAGGGATGGTGATCCAACTGCTTCCCTGGACAGCCTGTTCCAATGATACCCTTCTGCAATTTTTGATCTGCTCAACTGTGGCTCTCTGACAGTCCAGCCACAGGAGTAAGTGGCTTTGCACCTCCAGCTCCAGCCTCGATTTGGAAAAAAAAGTGACAGAAATGTATAACAAAAGTTTTAAGGTAACACCTTCCACGTGTAACCTGAAGTCAGGGAAACATTTTTCCAAATAAATTTGATAACAGGCTTCATCAACTGATTTGCAGGTTGGATAACTGTTCTAAAAACCCTTTGCATCATGTGTCTGGAAGAAATGGTGTAAGGTCAAGGTTTGGAAGGTGAGGTTGTGCACAATCCTAAAATGGGAGATCAGAGAAACTAAGAAGTTGCACGAGTAAGACAGTGAACATGAGAATTTCAGGGCCTGGTAGAGACATTGATGATTTTAGGAATGCAGGACCCAGTAAGACAGGCAAGAATTAAGTTTAGACTGGAAGACTACAGAGCACACACGTGCACAAAAAATTTGATAGGTACAGGGACCTGCAGGAAGGAGGGAACTTGGTCCCTTGGATCAACCTCCCTTTTCAGCCTCAAAAGCCCCTGCAGGTCTGCAGTTATGATTGTCTCCAGAAAGAAATCAAGAGGACAGGCTGAAGGAGCAATAAGTTCCTGATTCAGCTACATCTCTCTATGCAAAATTACTAGAGGGAAGAATGCAATTATCCATTAGAAGTATGGATCTGTTGAACTGGCCATGCTATTTTCTAGAGATAAAATGCTCTTTTTCAAAAATGAATGGTTTGTTCTTATCACAGCTAGATGTACTGCTCTGATAATCATGGAGAATATTTCTACTGCCTGAGTTTGGGACAGGAGACCTGTGTTGGTAGAAAATGCCAAAAGTGCTTTAACCACTTCTACCTTAATATCCAACAGATTTACAAGGATGGATTGGGTGGTGACAACCCAGGTGTTTGATAGAGTAGGTAACTCATCTGTCTCAACACGCAAAGAAATTGCTATTCTCAGAAATTTCCATCATGCTGGGATGGTCTCACATATGTAGCAACACCACAAACACTGTTACTTCCAGAGAATATTTTTTTTCCCCCACATATTGAGCAAGATTATGACCCAGAGTGAGTCAGCAGGTGGAAGTGTGATAGGGACGCTCCCAAGGACGCCCTGGAGTCAAGGCAAAGGTTAGTGGAACAGACCTACATTGTCATTCCCATCTGAGACAAGGGTTTTATCTGTGTAAACCACGTCTTATTGCTCCTCATTAACAGCATCACCGCTTTGGTTGGAAATCATTTTATAATATCTACAGATAACGCCAACACTGGGGCACCTTTCCCAGGAACATCACCTTCCTGGAGGTGGCTGCATTCTCATTGCCAGATGAGCAAATTCAAGTGTCTGCTGCAAAGCTGATTGCCTGCATGCAAATAATCCCGACCAACTTCTGCCCAACCTGCATTTGGAAATTATTATTTTATTATTAACAAACACGAAGGTCGAAAAATTCGTTTAGATAAGTCTGCTTTTCTGGGTTAGTCAATCTTCAAGCACCATCACTGATCTAATGGTCTTTTATGATTTCCTGAAAGACCCTCTTATCACAGTTATAGTTTGTGAAAGACAGTGGACTTTCTACCTTCTGATATAAAAAGGATAATGTATATTCAGTGCAAGCCTCGGCCTGTTTAAACTAGGTGGAAGCAGCACATCATCTGCCCATCTACTTTTTTCATACTGTTTGAATTTTGGAAGCGTGTATCAAGCTTTTGTCAATGAATATAAGAAAGTTTCTGCACTTTGTGTGACCCTGCTGAACTCGGCAACGCTGACTTCTCAACACCCCTGCTGAAAAAAAGCCACTAAATCTTACAAACTATCTCTTTGTTGTCTCTTGCTTTTTCCCAGCCCCTCCTTCCAATCTTACCCAGCCAGTTGAGCTGCACTTTTCACCTCCTCTGTTGACATGAAATGAAGTAATCACATTTATTTGAATATTCACTACAGATCTTGTCATCATCTCAGTTTATTAGCCAAGAAGATAGTGTTTCAAGAGCAAGTCTTAAAACTTTACAACATGGATCCACTCACTCGCTAAAAGCAAAATAAGTGAATTAAAACCTCAATTCATAAAGCAAATAAATGTCATGTAGACACACCACTGAAATCAAGCCATGAAAGCTAATGAGCCTGCAAAACAGAAGGACAGAGCCTGGAAAAGGTCCTACAGGCATCTCCAAAGAACCCCTGATGGCTTTGCAAGGATGCTGCCCCAGCCAGTCCCTCTGCAGAGCTTGGTTCACTCATCAACCACAGGGAAATGGGGAAATCCACGGCCATGAATGAGAGCCCTTCCAGCTACAGGCAAAAAAGCTTGGGAAATATATGCTACCTGTGTATTTAAGTACACATGGGTGTGAAAAAAAGCAAACACAAAGAAAGAGCTACAGCTTTTGGGGTGCAGTGAGTGCTGTGTTATGGTTTACAAATTTTCTGTTTCCACTGCCATGTTACTGATATTGGGATGTAAAAATCACTTGCCTAAATACACAAAAAAGACAGACAGATACAGAACTTTGATGCTTCCCTTGTTGTGCAGGCAAAGCACACAATACACACGTTACACATAGTACAGTCTGAAATTGTGGGGTTTAATTTCTACAAATAATTTACAACCTACATAGGAAATGCTGGATCCTATCTTTGGGTGAAATATTGCTGACTCTGGCGGTCCCATTCAGTGGCACATCTGCACTGAATGAAGACTACCCATGAGAGAAGAGGGGATTTAAAGCAAGCAAGAGAAAACCAAATTTTAAGCACCTTTGGAAGAGCACAGGGTCGTGACCTTGATTTGTATCTGCTCTGAGGACAGAGGAGTCAGTCTTTAAGTCTGTCACTAAAGCACTTTCCTCAATTTTTAAATTTACTGGGGAGTTGTTAAGATAAGGACAGGGAGCGTGGTGAGAGGCAAGGTCCATTCCCCTAATAAAAGAAGTGAGAGTGTCTTTCCAGCTGCTCTATCTGTAATATTTACACAAGGCCTGAGCAGAATTTGAATCTACAAGATAATTTCTGAAATTTCCAAGTGATTTTGGGGCCAAAACACCTCTTTTAAATGAAGACTGGTGGAATCAAGCCTCCAAGATCCAGACATTATTGAAGATTAGGGATGCTGTGCACCCTCCCAGAAAGAGGAAAAAATGTTGAAGGCCTGTTGACAGATGACTTTGGAAAGAAGAGATTGTTTTCCTCCTAGAAAAACAGCATTGAAAACAGATTTTTTAAGTTGTTTGGACTGCTGTATCTTGTTGAAGTCCATGATGAAACTCCAGTTCTGTCTTGTTATTCTAAAAATCTGCTCTAAAAACACTGGTCTGAAAATGCACATGATGGACCACATAAATTGTTTGGCTCTTGTAAAAACTCAAAAGGTTTTCCAGTTTCATCTTCTGGGGTTTTAATCTTTTAAAAGCATGTTCAGATTATGCTTATTTGATTTTAGTGTGATTGGGCTCTGAAATAAATGGGCTGTGCACACACACTAACACATGTGGAATTCCTTTTCAGTAATCCTCAAAGAGGCTTTTGATTTTACTTCTGATTCATCAAAAAAAAAAAAAAAAGAGAGAAAAGAAAAAAAAAAAAGCAGCACCAGTGAGCAAGTGAGATGTGCACAGGGATTTAGATGGCTCCAAGGTCACCACATACATTTACATAGGAAACACATGGCTATGGGAAAACTCTCCACTTGGCTGTAAAATGGGTTCCTTTAGGTGTTTTCGCAGAATCTGACTCTCAAACAGATAAAAATCCCATGAATCAAAGGCCAGTTGGAGAGAAATGGAACCTGAATTAATACGGCAGTCTAACAAGACCATCCGAGAGGCAAATCCACAGCCCACAGCTCCAGGACTGACCCCAGAAGAGTCAGCAGGGGCTGGGTGGCACTCAAGGGAAAATCCTCATCCACCTTCCAGCATTGTGGTCACCCTTGAGGATGAAAAAGAGGCAAAATGGGCTGTGGGGCAGCAACTACCAAATCATAGGGCTGGCCTGTGTCCTCTTCCAGGAGGAAGCCTTTGGCAGATGCATGGAGCAGGCAGGTATGGGAGGAGCTGGAGGAGGAATTTCTGCTCCTGGACCAGTCTCAAGTCTCACCTGGAGCCATGAGAGGGGCCCTGGGATGAGCACGGGGCTGGGGACACTCTCATCCCACAGCTCTGGGAAAGCAGGACATCTCCTGTGCCCCAGTGCAGAGCTGTGCCCTGCCCGTGCTGCCATTCACCCCTGAGAATAAGGGGAAAGCTCCAGCTATTGTCCAGGTCCTGAAAGTCTTTTATGAGAGAAGAATAAGCCTGAAATGCAACAGCTTTTTTGATGAAGGAAGCTTCATGTGACTCATCCATCACAAGCTTTATTATTGCTTCAGACCCTACTGCAGGTTTACAACCAGATGTTTTAGGGACCTCGCATTTTCCCCATGAAATATTCCCTGCACCGTGTTTAGAGCTGACAGACAGGTGGTTGTAAAGTCAACCATAACAGTCAGGGCTGGCAAGTTTTGCCTCAACACGATAAAAAAGTCCATTATTAGTACTTTGTGATTAATGATTAAATATTATAAACGTACATTAATAAGTATAACATACTCTCAGTATTTTATTGCTGCTTTTATGATATGACAGGCAAATCTATGAGAGCATACTTAATGCACTCACATGCCCATATTGTGTGTGTAATTTACACAAACTGTAGAGATGGCTTGAAATGCATCTAAAAAGGACACAATCAAGGTTGGTAGGACTCCAACATTCCCCAAATTTTTCCTTACAGTTGCATCTCCTACAGGAAGATTTTTGCATTCTTTATAATCTCAAATTTCTGCAATCTAGCAGAACTGAGGAAGGTAAAATTAGGGGGAAAGTAGTGTTGGAATTGTAGCTTTGTGAAAAACTCTGCAAACTTTGAAAATATTATTGCAGTTTAATACAGGGGGGAAAGGGAAATGCTGCATCAAGATTTGTGTCTTGTCCAAAGAGTAGAATGAGCAGAATTTAAAATTCCTTCAAGTTCCTTAAAGTGCTCGTTTTGTTGAACTCAGACACAGATGCAACATTTGCCAACCTGCACTTGCTTGACTGGCCACCACCTGCAGCCAAGGCTTAGGGAGATAAAGCAGCAAACAGGTACATTGCATCAACCAACCTTTCCAAATTAATTATCAACTTTCCTGGCTCTCAGTCAGGTCTCCAGAGAGTGAAGCAGCTCCTGCAGAAGGGGAGGTGCACTGATGGTCTCTGGAGGGTGTTGGCTGGTGCTGAGGCTCCTGCAGACCCTGGGAGGAGGGTTCTGGTACCCCAGCTCCTTCTGCCTTCAGAGCACTCCTCTGAGCAAGGACCAGCTCTCAGCCAGGCTCCTCAAGCTATTTTGTCCAGCATTTACCTTTCACTTTCATTTCTCCCAATTCTTTCACACAAGAAAAAATTACCCTTCCTCAACATGTCAAAATGCATCATCATAACTCATTGACACACTGTTACAAGAAAAATGTGTTTCAAACATCTGGATAAATGTGCGCGTGTGTGCAAATAGGGCACCCTGGGCAACTGCATTTGTTAGCAGCAATGTGCAGGGGCAAATTCCTGACTGTAGGAGCAGCAGAGACATCCACAGATAAATAGGCTTCTGGGTCAAATTCCCCGAGCTGCAGAAATTTTTGCAGCTTGTAAGAGTTGTATTGAGGTTTCTCCTATTCAAAGATAGGTGTAGAGTTAAGAAAGCAAAAAACTTGAGGGCAAACTAAACAGAAAAAAAAAAAAATAGAAGGTGCCATGGAAGCTTTTACTCAGATTGGGACTAAGTAATTTAGAGACATTTTAACTTAGAGTGATCTTGCCCAAGAATAAAGATGATGTGAGCTCAGAGGCCACAACCTACGTGCTACAATAAAATAGACAAGGTGGTCTGCTAACAAATGCTAACAAATGCAACTTTTGTTTTTATATTCAACATTTCAGAGTTTTCCTGCCTTTTAAAAGCAGTGTTTTTCACAAATGGAGTGGAATAGTTCACATGTGGGTGCAGAATTGTGGATCCAGGGTCTGGTGTTCCTGTGCAAGGTGTGCCCTTCATTCAGCAGTGCTTGTGCCAGCAGCAGCTCCCAGGCTCAGCCCCAGCGTGGTAAACTCACCCTCACTAGAAATTTGGAGCATTCCAAATGATGAAAAAGGCATTCATATAAACTGAAGGGATCTCTGACATATTTGTCTTCAAAAGGAGATATAGACTCCCTTCCTACATGGCATGTTCTCTCTAAGAACTTATATTTCAATCAATTTTTACATTATTAACCCAGTCAATCACGCAAAAACCACAAGCCCCCAATGCATTCTTTGATTACAGATGAAAAAACATGTGTACAAGAGCCACATTTTTAGACGTAGCCTCCTTCAGTGGGATTTATTTCTCCAGCCAGCACGAGCTGACTTGGCCAGTGGTCTGACCCCGGCAGCTCTGGGTTACAGTCCCTGCAGGAGTCGGATACTCAGCTCTGCTAAAAAACATCACGTGGAAGAACTTGGTGGCAACTTCTGAAAACTTGAGCTCCAGGGACTTGTGCTATAGCATGCAAAGGAGATGGGGGATAGGGCGGTTTTATCTTAAAACTGTTGTAAAATGTGTTTATAATCACACAGGAGCAGCTCATTTGCTTCCAAAGGAGGTGATTATCCAGGTCAGCAGAGAATTTCAGTGTTCAGCTAGTGAGGATGAGCTTACACAAACTGTACCCAGCTTTGATACAAATGCAAAAAATCTTTTGGGTTTCTTTTTTCTTTTTTTCCATTTATTAGGTAGGTAACTCCTCTCCAATCCACTTGGAATAACGTGACTGGAGCAATTTTCTACTGAATTGGTTGTATTCAACAGGACCACCTTGTTAGTGACTAGAGAAAATCCAAATAAAAATTAAATAATAATTAGTACAGCTTGGATGCAAGAGTAAAATCTTTGGGAACGGGACCCTCTGGTGCTGCAGGTTTGGTCATTTCTTTGCACAGCAGTGCATCTGCCACCCTCAAAAGTGACAACAGCCTCTGGATGGAAGTGCATCCCTGTGTTTCTTTCTGACACAATCAGCATGTATTTAACATTATGACATCCCAAAAAGCAGCCTCCTTCTTCAACCAGTTCACCTCAGAGACATGTCGGCTTCAAAGCACAGATGGGTCATTAACATATGACTGTTGTTGGGCATAAATAACCCAAAAAATACCTAACACAGCTGGAGTCGAGCACATTCTGAAGCACTGAAAACAAAAGAGGCAAACTTATCCACCCCATAATTTCTGCAGTCAATGGAGGCTGCTGAGCAGCACTGAGAATTGGGCTGACACAGAAAAATAGAGTTTATAAACCTAACATCTTTAGGCAGCAAGTTTGAAACTGGTCATTTTAATCCCCCTACATTCTGTTTTTTTCACTGCTATACATTTAAATAGTGCAAATGTTAATGCACTATTAATAACACTTCAATGCTGGGAAATAGAATATCTGTGAAGTGTCCTGGAAACATCAGCTGGAAGATGCTGTAAGAGAGCAAAGTGCTACCCTCATTTTCCAAGGAGAGAATTCCAAATTCTAGGCAATTTTGCCAGTCACGACATTTTAGGCGAAGTGCCACTGGAAAACATTTTGTGCCATCCCAAATCACTTTTCCCTGGGATGGTTTTAACACAGCACCAGCCTTCAGCTCTCACGAAATGAAGGCTTGCCCTGTTTCCTGCAGCGTCTGTGACCCACCCCGCTGTCCCCCCTCATTTCAGCAGTTTGCTGCTCCCCTGTGGGTGACAATCAGAAGCCACCAGGGAGCAGCTGGAATTCCAGTGCAACCCCCCCTGCTCCCAGCCAGGTGCAGGAATCCATCCTTCCACAGAGCTCGACAGAAAGTCTTGTAATAACATTTCCTGAGTGCAACCTGGGCATCATCTGGGGAGAGCAGCGTGAAGTCATAGAGGTAGTGTTACCTCTAAAATGTGTGAAATATTGATAAGGGCCATATTTCTTCATCACATAAAAAATGAGAAATCCCACCAAGAGGAACATCACTGGTTAACTGGATAGCCACATTCCAAGGTACAAAGTGTAAAGCTCAAAAAAACCCCACTGTTTTCTATACATTATAGAGAGACGTGCATAACATCAGAGGTCAGTTTGTCATGGCTTAGAAGAAGCTCCATCAAACATACATTTTTTTTCCTCAGCAGTTTGTTGACATTGACTATTTCTGTCTAAATTAAGTGACTGACCAGACGGTTTTGCCATAGAGATGGGCAGTGGATGGGAATGAACTCTGACCCATTTAAATTAAGTCTAATATTTATTGTTCCAGGCCAACAATGGTCTGGGGAAGCACTGCCTTTGACCTGCTGGGTACATACAATCATGTACATAAAGGAGCTATACAAAATAGAGCCTGGATTGTTTAAAAGATGAGCTAGTTTCTCTGTGGTTAGGGATTCATATCATGGAAGATTAAATCTTAGATAAATTTTGTCTATAGATAGGAAAATAAACTGAGTGAAGAATTTTATAAATTAGACTCAATAAGGGTAATTATGAAGCCATATGTATTTTTTATCAGTTCTCCAATAGGGAAAATTAACTTGGCCTTGATCTCATTTTTATTTTATTATCCATCTCCTACCAAGAGCATTTAGAAGAAAAGAATTCTTTCTTGCCTTTTTCTTTGGTTAATCAGGCAACAAAATTGGCATTTTCAGGCATGCACACTGGACCTGGTGCAGGTCTTTGCTTGCTGCAAAAACCTTCTTAATTACTGGATGCAAACAGGTAACACTGGACACAAACAGCAGAATCCCAAGCCTGACACTGGCCTGAAAGGGCTTTTTTCTCCTCTTTGAACTGCACCAACACGCTGTGAGCCATAAGGCAAACTGCAGAGAACCTATAACGTTATATGAAATCTTTGCAATGCTGCATTTCTCATGGTCACAATAAGTTTGATAAGATTAGAAAATAAAGCGGTCAGTGGTACATGTGCACCATCAAAGAACACAAAATGGCTCCACTGTACATTGGTACTAAAAAATATTAAATAAATTCCGCTGACCTAATTTTTTAATGTTCTCATAGTCGGCATTATATATGTATACACACAGCGGCACATTTTTCACATATTTAACCAGTAATAACTTTTTATCACCACAATTTTGCTATTGATTGCTTCTCTAACAGTGAAATGCATCACAAACAGAAATGAATGAAGCTGTCGGGAAGAAAGTTCCATAGTAGCTTTACTGTCAGTTCCCATCATAAATAACCATGACATCATATGAGTCTTATCTACGGGTTGCTCTTACTGATCAATGGCATCACTCTAGTAGTGTAAATAGCTTCTAATGTCCCATCTTCCACCTTCAAATAGATTCTGATTATTTATGATGGCTGTTAGGTTACAAGTCTGAGCTGTGGTTTGGATTTATTTTCTACTTACAGCTGCTGTGGATTTCAAGTTAGATAGGATTATTTTTTAGTTAAGATGATGAAATGGGATAGGCTTGTCACGGAGCCTAGAAAAGCCTTCATCTCATTTACTCTCTGTAGCAATTTGACTGTGAATCCAAAGACCTTAAAGGCTTTTCATTAAATAATTCAAAATGTTAAAACAGAGAGTGCTGGTTACTTTTGCCAGGTTCTGAGCAGCCTAATCAATTTACAGTTAAAAAGAAAAGGAATATTTTTTTTCCTTGTTACTAAACTACAAAGGAGTTTCATTATGTGCAGAACTGTATAACACAGCCTTACAAAATTGTCACGAAAATATAACAGCCAACAGAAAAATCTGCTTGTCAGCTTTTCCCATGGTGATCATGAAAAAACTAATGATGTTTTACTCACTCACTCAACAAAAACTATTCACCCCCAGGCTAGTCGATATTTGGAAGGATGATATAATCTCTATATTTCTTATGATAATGAAAGTCATGTCTGCCTGAATACAGAGCTCTAGACACTTATTTTTTTTAATATCTATTGCATTCTCATACCCCCAAAACGGATCTTGTAATTGAGAACTGGGACACATAGAACAACAGCACATTGAGAAACAAATGCACGTAGGTTCCCACTTGCCACAACAGATTAGGGGGGTCAATGGCACGTTAACTAGTTCATTTAAATTTCCAGAGTCAAGTTCCTCTCTTGCATTACATTTAGCAACTGCACCAAGTTGAGGGGCATCCTTGAGAGAACGGGTCATTTTTTCCCAGCATCAACAATAATTAATAAATGGTTAGTGTTGTCCAGTGCATTTCTCTAAAGAAAACACCCTAATGACACTGAGGGGAAAATCAATAAGGATAAAAAATGCAGCAGTGATAAATATTCTGCTGCCCTTATACTTTGATGACCTTCTGAGGGGCTACAGATTTAAAGACTCATCCCACTACAGTCTTTTATTCCCTTCTTTACCATAATTCATCAGTTAATATGTAACTCCGGGCTGATTGCAACTTATCTGTAAATGTCTTTTATGCAACAGCACTGCACAAGCCCCTCAGTGGAACAAACCTGGCACATTTTTTTAGCTCTCCTTATGGCAATTTAGTTGCAAATGATAAAAAACTCGTGATGGTATTTGGTGTGATAACTTGACAATGCAAGGATCTTTGGGTTTGGCCTGAAAGAATCTAAAACACGCTCCAATCTTTGTATCTGGGTGACAAGCATTTATTTTTCCATCCAGTATTTCCTCCTTAAGATTGTTCTGTTTGGTGAAGAGCTGTTGTGCTCAGAACAGCGCACACCTCCGAGCGCTGCCTTGCCCCGATTAAAGAGTAACCACAGCACCAGAGGTCACCTGGAAATGGAAAGTCTTTAAAACACGCCAGCAAAATCACTGCCTGGGCTGGAGGCTTTCAAAAGACAGTTTGGTAATTACCAATAAAACCCTGATGGCACTTTTCCAGTCTCTGCTGTTGTTTGAGCTTACAGAAGCACGCGGCGATACCATAGTTTTCGCGCGTTCCTTCTCCCGCCCATGGCAGACTTTCCCCTTTTTTTCCTTCCCCAATGCAATAATCTGTCTCTTATGCCTTAGGTGAAGTTAAAACCTCGGCGGGGAGAAGGAGGGAATGTGGCTGCTGGGCGCTGACAATGGCTGTTTTGTCACCGCCAGGCGCTGGTGGCCATCGGGAAGCGTGGACGAGCCCAGCCACTTGATGCCAGGGTGGATGATTTATTGCCTGAGTGTCTTCAGTGGCAATTGGACCCCTTCCCGCTGTCACTCACGCCTTGCAAAGATTTGGTCCTAAAGAAGAGGTTCCCCCCTGGTCTAAAGAGATTACAATGCTTGTCATAAAGTGTCTTTTAGAGGAGGGAAATGGGTATGAAAATGGGTAAAGAAAGGAAACAATTGGAAGAGGAGAGAAGATGGATGTTCTGTAACCTTTTCTCAGAGACCCATTTCTCCTTCTTTTTCTCCTGTCTTTAGCAGGTTTTTGTTTTGGCTGATGACAATGCGTAATAGCCTGATAAATTGATTTTGTGAGTCCCCTTTCTCATCTCTTGAGAAGACACTAACTCGTTGGGACTTCAGAGGGCTCTCGGAGGCAGGAGACAACAATTAGTTTGTTGGGGATGTCAGAAAGGAGCTTCAAAGTTTTGCCAGGAGAAATCCTTTCTGACAGATCAGTGCTGACAACGTTGGCAGCTGCTAGGAAAAGTGGAGCTGGAAACTCCCTCCGACTCTCAGGAGCAGGGAAAAATTGCAGGGCATTAACTCTGTACAGTGGGTTGGGCACTGGTGCTGTTGCTTTTCACTGAAGCATGTATGGCAATGACTAAAGCTTTCTACAGGATGAAAGAAGATTAAGAAACATTTAAAATCAAATATTTTCTAGGTTTTTGGTTGGTTTGTTTTTGGGTTTTTTTTGTACAAAACCTTAATACATAACCTTTAAAAATTTTCAGAAAATCAAGAAGGCACATCATAGCAAGATGTGCTTCTGCAGAGCTGAAATAGGTGGTCTTGATACTTTTTTAAAAAACTCATCCTAGAAGCACTGGTCTGTGTTTTAAAAGTGAAACTTCAAAATGGTCAATTTTTTTTTTTTTTTTTTTGCCCCTTGAAAAACCAAGGAAATTCTTCATGGCTTTCTGAAAGCACTCACACATCAAAACCAGTTGCATCGAGGTATGTCTGTGTTCCTCCCAGTACAGGAAACCTCACAGAAGAGCTCTGCTTGTAAAACCTCCTGAATTCAGCAAATCTTGAATTTCTAAGCCTGGAAATAAAAATATCAGCCATTTCCTTAAGGGAGGAGCACTGGTCAATCCAGGCTTGCTGAAAAGAAGCCACCAGAACCAGTTTGTTGACAGATCACAGATCCAGAGGAAAGCTGCGTTTCACAGGTTTTGGGGAGGAGGATCTGACACCGAAACCTGGCAAAGGCTTTGTGAACTTCCACAAAAGAAGCTGGGGACAATTAGTCTCTATTAAATTGATAGGGTCACGTTACACAATGCAACTGCATTCCAGGAGAAGGGCATTGCACGTGTTGATATGGGCCGTGGGACATCTGTTGGTTCCCTTACAGATGTTATGAGACACAAATATTTATGTTTTATTTCACCACAGTTAATATGGATTTTTGTTGTTAAGTGGAAGATGTCTTATATTGTGCTTCTTGGTAAATTCTGACATTAACATATGCTCTCCCCAGACTCCCCTGTGCCATGATTTTACTGGAGATCTCAGAGAAGCAGAAGTAAATTTATTTAAAAATTTCTAGGAAAGATAAACTCTCGATACCAATATACCTATGTGACAAATCAATAAAAAAAATGTTTTATAAATTTTAGGAATCTTTTAGTTCTACCATCCTATACCATACGTATGTTTGATACAGGTTGGTACCTACACACCTTATTGTTTCCTCTGTTTATTTCCTTGATGAACTGCAGTGAGCTGGGAATAAACCACATCCTGTCAGAACTGATCCTGCACAAAGAAAGCTTCCACTGAACAGAACTTATTTGAAAAAGGAAGAGGAGGGATAAAGTGTATCAATAAGGAATTAAATCAGACATTTCAAACCTGGGGAGAAAAGGGCACGTTGTACATTCAGTAGTTACAGCCAATTTCATGAGAGTATAAATTGCTTTGCCGAAAATCTCTTTAGGTGCATTAATGCTGTGGTAAAGACACAGCGCTGCAGTAATAATTGCACAGTCATTTGCTGGCTTTTAAAATCACATCAGTCCGAATAATATCACCCAGGGTTATACATCCTGCTAGAAGCAGTCTATTAATATCACACACATAACAAAGGTTCAACAGATCTCCACTAAAGCCCAGATTACTGGAAAGGTGAGACAAGTCTGGTGTGAGAGCTGCAGACAAAGTTAGACCCAGCAGACATTTCCCAGTCCATTGCATGTTTCGAGCTGTTACCATGAGGTGAAAAAGAATCAGGGTATGTGGGAAAAAAATGCCCTTCGAGTGGGAGAGAAAATATGGTTTTTTCTTTCAAAGATACACTAGAACTCAATCAGGCTATTAATCAAATAGATAAAACTGGCACTTCAGGCCCTGCCGCTAACAGAACTCTGTGCAGTAACAAAACCTTCTCAACACACCAGGAGACTCTTAAAATTCAAGCACTCTCAAACTTAGCAGCACCCCTGAGAGCCACAAATTGAGAGAAATTAATTCTGTGCCTCTGCACCCCTCATTACCAGGAGAGCTGAAGTAGGTCAAATGCAAGTTAATCTCTTAAATTCCACTTTTGTACACGAATGTTAAAGCAGCCATTACTTTTGCGCTGGCAAATGTCTCCAGGCTAAAGTGCAGAACTTTAATAAACCATAACAGGATGGTATTGAATATAATTCCAGGTAAATGCCTGAATTTTTTTTTTTAACATTTTAGTGTTGTCCCCTGAAATGCCCACCTCATGCATCACTATAACAAGAATGTCTGAAAGGTTTAGCTGCACCTAAATGAGTATTTGTGATAAACACTTCATTCTTTTGGAATTAGTAAATGTGCATGAATGTTAAAGCAACTCATTTTTTCATGTCAAACATGAAACAACAATGCCAAACGGAACAGTGTGCTAAATATGATGCCAGGAGAGAGGCAAATGTTTTAAAGGAAACAAGTCCCTGCTGAATGATGCAAAAACCCCCTTTACATAGCAATGCCTATGTCAAGAGATGTCTAGCAAAATTTAAATGTTCCAGCCCTCATTTCAGTACACATTATACAAATGTGATCAGATGTGGATTTATAAGTGAGCAGACACCTTTGAATCTGGTCTCTTTATTGACACAACCCACCAACATTGTATTTTTTATTTTTTTTACTGGTGCATCAGTCCTGGGAGTCCAGCTTTTAAACTGCTTTCCTAAGGAGCACCATTGTGGGTAGAAACACAAGAAATTGGTGTTACTCCTATTAAACCTGTGTCAAAAGTGCCTTGCTCTGGAGTCGTGGTCTCAGCCTGTGTAAATGCATCTGCACAAGGTATTGTGTTCATCTCAGACAGTCACCCTAATAGAATTGTGATTTTTAGGTCATATATTTCATCAGATCTTGCACACAACTCCTGCTGATCCCAAAGGGAACTGCATGCATGGGAAGAACCTGTTAGATTTTCTACAGTGGCTTTCCTTCTCCTGCTAATTCATCCATGGATGCTGTCCCTACAAGACAGGGGAAATTCCATGAAAAACAATATATTCCTGTCCTAAGCATTCCAGATTTGCATTATAAACCTTGGAGAGAGTCGCATATCTTCAGGTCAAAGCCATACCTCAGTATTGGCTGGCCATTGCACATTTCTCCCTGCTCCTAATGCGTGTTCAGAAAACACCCTGTTTGTCAGAAGTTTCGGGTAATGATCTCCTGTGGCAGCCTGAGTTCAGTAGCTGTCTGCAGAGGGTGGAGAACTTACAAAGAGAATAGTCAACCAGCAAAACTTTTTTAATATATTTGACAAAAAGAAACCAGTCCATTGCCAAAAAACCAACCAACCACCCGCTACAAAAGAGGATTTTTATATTGTGATAAATACTGGTAGCTTTTTGAAATATTGTTTAATGACTGCAATAATAAAACACTGAAAATCTGCTTCTACATACAGGCTGCACACTCGTGGGGAGTCATAGATTTATTGCCATGATCATGTGTGAGTTGTGTTGATTCCTCCATATCTTTAGAAGTAATAATGACAATTTTTGGAGGTAATAAAATTTCCCGTGTCTCTTGCATTAATGTGTTTCTATCACTAACTTATTAGACGCATTTGGAAACAATCAAGTTCTTATTTTAAGGAGCCTTAAGATAAGGTATCTGTGAGCTCTGCACTTGGGGTAATTGATCACATTTGTTTCCTGTACAAAGGTTCGACTCCTCTTTCCCTTAAACTTGGCGTGTTTCTCATTACCCTCTGCCTTGTTAGCCCGGTAGAAATGTTCTGCTGTGGTGAGTGAAAACAGGACGATACTATTACACA
Organism: Oxylabes madagascariensis; assembly: GCA_013400675.1. Classification (NCBI taxonomy): domain Eukaryota; kingdom Metazoa; phylum Chordata; class Aves; order Passeriformes; family Timaliidae; genus Oxylabes; species Oxylabes madagascariensis. The sequence continues at coordinate 145,097 of VYZR01002561.1, read as the reverse complement.
CCACATCTAATCAGGGATGGCAGCCCTTCCCCATCCCCGGGATCCTGCGCACCCAGATTCTGCTCCACAGAGCCCTCCGAGGGAAGCAGGGATGTGCTGCTCTCCCGGCTGCTCCAGCAGCACTTCTGGCCCCCAGGCTGGAGCCCTACGTGGTGGTTCTGCTTCAGGAAGGGACCACAAGCTCCAGAAGAAGACAGGAAGTGCACTCAGTCTGTTTTTCCTTCTGATGATAAAAGTGTCAGCTTTAAATTCGGGAAGCATCTTTGCCTTAGCTGTGAAATGCCGCATGGTAGCACTTGTCTGCAAGGGGGTTTTTGATTTCACAATACAACGGGGTTTACTTAAAAACAGTCCTGTTATTCACATAGCATTAAAAAAAAAAAAAAAAGCCATTAAACTTGCGCACAGAAAAATAAAAAGTTTAGGTTGTTTCATGGTCTGTCTTTACATTGTTGGAGTGGATCATACTCTGCTTACGTTAAAAGAAAGCCGTGGCACTGCATCTACTTCTACCAGCAGAGAATTTGTTCTCATTTATTTTGATTGAAAAACTGCTGTTATGTTACATTGTAAACGGGCTGGTCCTGTTGTATGAAAAATGTGCAGTGCTGTATTTTTAATTTCCTCTTCTTTGCATTCCTTCTCCCCCTTTCCTACCGACAGTCGGAACAAGAAAACTTGAGCATTTACCAGAAAGACAGAGAAGCAACTTTACCTCTAAACTCAAAGCCATGTTTGTACATGAACCAGCAGGGAGGATTTTAATCAGGCCTTGCTGGCTCCGAGAAATCACCTACGGACAGCACAAAACTGCTGCAGGAAGAGGGGCTGGGAGGAGGCAGGCTTTAGGGGCATTTTGTTTGACTTGCTACAGACTCATTTCTTGTAATATCTCATTTAAAGAGCCAGGGAGTTTTTACCTACTGAGAAAATAGCCTGTAACAGCCTTTAAAATTCTTGCAGCTGGCCAGGTTTGGTATTCCAAGGTAAAAGTCTCTTGCCACTAAGGGATCTGCAATGCTTTCACTAAGTGTTCTTTTATTCAAAAACTAATGTTGAAGTTATTATTAGCAACACTATCTTCATCTCACTGAAGTTAATATTCAGAGTCGGCTACCACTGAAATATTGCAGTTTAGCAGAAAGCAAATACTTCATTAGGGAAATGTTAAACCCAGTGAGGGATCATTACCAAGTTTAATTGATGGTAAAAAAAATAAAACTACTAAGTGGGAAAGAAAATCCTGTACTCCTAGTGAAAATAGATCTCACCAAGAAATGAAACATTTCTGGCTTTTTCTCCTTTGAATTCCTCTCTTTTCTAAATATCCTTTTCATGCTCTATCTCTGCAGCTCACTGTAATCTACCTAATTTGTTCCCATGCTCTTTCTGGGCTGTCTTTCCTCTCTGACCATCTTGAGAACTTCACACATTGTCAACCTATCATAGGTGAAAGCTTTTGAAGATCTACTACTTTTCTCCAAGCCTAATAAGGTCAGCGACCTTTCAAGCTCTACTATTTCCTTTTCTATCATTAGCCTGATACGGGCATCAGCTACCTCTCAATTTTCTTCATCTCTTCAATGCCTCACTTCTTCCTTTGGACACTGTCTAATTAGGAACTTAATTTCCTCTTCCCTGATGGAGTTTTTGATAATAGAGAGATCCTATTCACCCCTGAATCACAGAGCAGCACTATGATTTCCTGCTCAGGGGTGTCTTCAGGTATGTTAATTAATTTTCATGGTGGCGGCTCTGCCACAAAACCACAATAGAGCAACAGGTTCCGTAGGAAATCCACCGGTGGGGAACAGTCCTGCCCAAACTCGGGCTGACTTTGGAGAGGAGCACCGCAGGCATGGAAGTAGCCAAGGATGAGGCTTTGATGCCCTGCAGAGCCCATTTTGCATTTCTCAGCCAGTACTGGCTTCTCTGTGGAGAAGGCACCACCTTTCACCAGCTCTTGGGAGACTTTGTCACATCCCCATTCCCCAAATCCACTGTGCTCCAGGAGAGGATCTGCCCCTGCCCCATGGCCACGTGCCACAGCCATGACCTGTCCACTTTTCCTGCACTCAAACCACTGAAAACTTCAGTCACACGGAGACAAAAAAGAGTCTGGGAAGAGCCCAGTGTTTTTTTTCAGAACTGAAATTTTTTAATTCCAAAAAGTGCCTTTTTTTTTTTTTTTTTTTTTTTTTTTTTTTTTTTTTTTTTTTTTTTTTGCATGAGCAATTATGGGCAAGGGAAATGCATTCTGTGGGAAAACCTTCATGCTAATTTAGAAGCGAAATGCTGTCCAAATAAACAGCCTTTCACCTCTTGCTACACTATTAAGGAAATTTATGATTTGTTCAGTTTTCTTTAGCACTTTTACTGCATTTTTCTATCCACAGAGTCCCTGGCTGCTCTGCCATGAGCCGTGCCCTTCCTCCCCAGCCAGAGGAGGTGCCAGGGCTGCTCTGCCATCCTTAAGGCACTGAGAAATTTTTGGTAGGAAACCTATAACTCATCTGTGCCCGCCTCTGTTGGCTTGCATTGCAAGTGTTGGGAACTGAGTTGTGCTGGGGTTGCTGGCCTGGCTTCAGGAAGATATTTGGCAGCATGTAGCATGTCTGTCTGGGAAATTCGGGCAGTTTCTGCTCAGTGCTTGATGAAAGAGATGCCAGGGCTGCCCTAGGGATGCCGAGCTGGCAGAGGCAAGGACACAGCCCAGGGCAGATGCTCCCACACTGCCACCCTGGGACAAGGTGGCAAGAAACAGGAGATTCACTGGGACTTCCCTCCTCTGCTCCCCACCAGTGCCTCTTCTCTCAGTTTTTTTTTTATTTGTGGTTAGCAGTAAACACAAAAACATCTATTTGAAAAAAACCAAAACCAAACCAGCAAAGCCTGCAGCCTGTTTGCCTTGTGTTAGGGACAGTTTCAAGGCCAAAGTGCACAATATTGGGGCAGAAAACAAACACGAGGTTTCCATTCCCCTCCTACTGACCCTCCCTTGATCATTCCCCATCAGTTCTCTGACATAACCCAACATAAGACCCGAAGTCTCCAGCAGAAAGCATCACCTCCTGCTGTTAGCACAGCCCCTCCACGGTGGGAGGAAGGGGCTCCACGGGGCTCAGGCACTGGAGCAACTTTGAGGCACCCAGGGTCCCTCCTCGCTTGCCTGAGGATCCCCTGGGTTCCTCAGTGCTGGCCAGACTCCCTCACACCCAACCTATCCTCATGCCCGGCAAAAACCTTGCTCAAAATTACCTCTGGCACATGCAGCAGGGATTTGTTATTTCAATATTTTCTTGGTTTTAGTCAGCCTTTTGAAAGCCTCAAAAATTTAGAGGCGAGACTCCCCCCAAACCCCTCACCAGCATCAAGGCATTCCTCTCCCTCTTGCACACTTACATCTCAAAATGACCACGTTCCTAAATAAATTTTAAAATTGATCTACAAAGTTTCTTAATTACCTTTTGCCTCTGAACTAAAGCATTCCCTTCCCCAGTGTCAAAACAGAAACAACGATGAGACCGTGCGGCGCATCTAGAGATGTTTTGTGCCCCTGCACGCCTGTTTGTGCATTTTCCCTTCCTTTCTTAAGCCAGGGTTTGGGATTTGAGTTATTCTGCAAACAAGACCCAAGAGAGACACAATTAGACTCCCCTGGAGACTGACCCCTTATAGTGCCCACCTGTAGCCGGACCCAGATAGCATCCCAGTGCAATGAATTAGCACTCTAAGCTGATTAGAGCAGCTCTGCACAACTCTATTTTATTGACACAATGAAGAGAGGACAGAAAAGGGCCTGAAATGAGAAAATCATTTCCATGCTGACTGAATTAAAAGAACAAAAGAGCTCCTTGCAGTTGCAGCATTCAATTTGTCGGAAAAAAAGGAAGCCACTTAATGGATCACAATAGATCTGAGCAGACAGATGAAATTTAAAACTTCGGCATGAGTGCGATTACCAGCTAAACATATTCTCAATCATTTCCTCCATATGCATAATTTAGTTGGATTGTTTACTTCGAGGGTTTGTTGGGGTTTTTTTTGCAACAACACTATCTGAGATGTTATCTCCTGAGTGTCTTTGCATCCCGTTTTTCCCAGTCCGGAAGGTTGTTGTGTTGGCTGGTAATACGTTTTTGTTGTAACACAAATTGCACTAAATTGTGGCTGCCTACGTTTCCCTTTCTCCCCTGCCTCTAGAAGTAAATTAATATTTTCAGTGTATGGAAACAAATAATACAAGATCATCTTATTCCAAAGCAGACCTAAATTGATTATAAATCACATGCATTATTCTGCTCTGCTTCCAGGAGAACAAACATACTGCAACTCCTATTCTAGCAAAATATATTAGTTTGTGCCACTATAAACAGCCTTCTCATTAAATTTAGGCTTAAGCTAACAGTAATAAGACAAGAATACAGACTATTAAGGGATTTCTGTGAATGATATATATAATTACTTACAAAAGATATATGCTATTTACTTTAGCATTTTCATATCAAGATCTACGCATCCATATAAGGAAATATACCTTTAAAATAAAGCTGTGAAATAAATTGGAAACATCAGTATTTTAGGCTCCCTGTCCTCTAATTATGTAAAAGCTTGAATCTGAGTCTGTCCTAATTCAAAAGTGAAAATCGATTGCATCTGTAAAAATATTTGACTTTCCCAGATTATATTTATATTTTCTATATAATGAAGTATTAAAAGAAGAAAGCAGTGAGCACAGTCCTGGAAGTACATTGGCATATAAATAGCATCACCTCCCTGCAGATTCCATGAAAGTTAAATATTTTGGATTATGGAGAACGGAGGCCTTCTTTTTCTACACCAATTTTAAAAGCTTATATCTTGTTACAATATTTACAAATCAAATACTTCTTACAGACCCAAAATTCAAAACAAAAGTCATTTTCTGAGCCTCATTATGACTTCAGAGCATCTGAATTCAGATCATTTGCATTGATTTGCCCTGACATATATTTTTATTTTCCGAGCGTGTTTTAATCAGTTCACTTGGCGTCCTTTTTACTATTCAGTTCGCAATTTTACCAGCTTGTTTGCATCTAATTTTGAGGTTAAAAAAAAAAAAAAANAAAAAAAAGGCCACGTATGAAGCTTTGGGATATTTTAGCAAACTCAACGTAGTGTAACTTTGCTGACAGCTTGTCACATTTCACTGACTGTCTGTCTGGGATCCTGCGATAACATCTGCATTCACTCAGGGCAAGAGCTTACCCTAAGACAAAAAAGTGGGTCCTGCCACATAATGCTCCATCATTCTGTCAGTTCTGACATGGCATCTGAATTTTTTTGAATCACTAAACACTTTTGGGACTCTGGTCCTTATTATCTTTCCTTAGTTTCTATACTGGCTCGGCAATGCTGAAAAATGTAAAATGTGCAAACAAGGTAGTGGACGGCTCGGGCTTTTTGTCGTCTAATCCTCAGCCCCTCATTCATGCTCACTGTTAATCTCTTAAGACATTATAAAACTGTTAGACAAAGAAATGTGAATACCTCTGCTTCTCAGCAGAATGGGAGGAAACCAAGGAAAATCTGGATCATGCTAAGCTTTTCTTTTCACCACAAAAATGGTAACTTAAACCTGTTGCATCAAATTATTTATAATTCCCAACACTGAGGCTGGTTTTTCTTTTTCTTCTTCAGCATTACAGAGCGAGCCTAGCAATATCACAGGAGGAGGAACGGTGCTACTGAGCCCTTCCAAACACATCAAATGTGTAAGTTAGACATAAAAAATTCTACAGAGCCCATCAGAATATGGGCAAATTGGGTTTTAATCCCTCTGCTGTTTTTTGCTCAGCATGGCACAGGGCTCATGGTGCTGTCAGGGCTGCTGGAGACCACTTTGGGGGATTTCTGTGCTGCAGAAGGAGCAGGGGCTCGGTGGTGTGGGGTTTGGTGGTGGGGATGCTGGATGGGACAGGGCGTGGGTGCCTCCAGGCTGGCTGAGGCTTTCCTGGCTGGACGGGACCAGGGCCCCACTTCACATTAATCCAGCTCTGTTTGGAGCCGTCTGCTATTTCAGGTCATCATTTCACTCCTCCTGACTCCCACTGCCTCATGAGGGTATTAGCATGGGGACAAAAGCTGCTCAAGCACCTATTCTAAACCCATTCAAACTCAAACCCACTAAAAATCACACCCAAAATGATACTGTTGCAATCAGCAAAATTTTATTCAGGAATGCCAGGGCTGAAAACCGGAATTTTCATTTTCTGCTTCTGCATTGTTGTCATGGGTGGTGGGATCAGACAGTCCAGTCTTAAAAATGCTCCAGAAGCACAAAAGTATTTGAATGCAAATGCCAAACAAGTCACTCTCCCTTAGCTAAATACCTACCACGAGGGTTTCTTTACACACAGAAACTTCTGTTAAAGTCATAATCTTCAAATAATTATTTAAACTATTGTGAAATCTGCCTAAAACATGTTTTATTCATCTCTGTTTGCATTAGAGTGAGGGGGAAAAGGCTTTAATGAGGGAAGTTGAGATGTTGCCTTTTTTTGCAACAATGCCAGCCATCAAATTGGTGAGATGACTTGAGAAAATCAGCTTTTGAAAGGGAATAATGAGGGTCCATACTGGTAGGGGTTGAGCTGCTCTGCCAAGGGTGGAACTGGTGATATTTCAAGCAGAGGGAAGAGTTTGTGGGAAGGAATGACCAAACTGTGTCCGCAACAGGGGGAAAGCCCAAAGCTTAAATGAATTGAGGGACATCGAAATCTTGATATGAGGAGAGCTGAGAAAGGAAAAGATGCAGTAGAAAACTAAAATATATGCAGCCACTAAGAGGCAATCAGAGCCTGGTTAGCAAACCATGTGCACAGCCAGTGCTGGAGGCAGCTATGGCACGGATCTGCTGAAAAATAAATTGAGGAAGATGAGGGCCAGATACAAAGGACAGAGATAGATGAGACTTACAAAGGATTGGAAGAAGCTGAAAAGAAGGAAGTTTATCACAAGGCTGAACAGGGATTCCTGCTGACTCCAAGGTTTTGGTACAATGTGGAGGACAGCAGCATCAGATATGAGAGGAGGAGAACAGGGATGAAGGAAGTAAAGAGAAGTGCACAGGCCAGGGTCAGCAGGTAGATGAAAATGCAATTTGAGACCACAGATCTACAAACAAATAATAAAAAAAGGCCTCTTCACACAGTCTTAATTGGGGAGAAACGGTAAAATACTGTTGCCTGTGCAAGAGGAGGTGTGTTTCAAAGGCAAGGCACTGAGCACAGTGCTGCTCACCCCAGACATCAGCACCATTTTGCTCTGCTGGCACAGAGGGTTTGGTAGGGTCATTTCTGGGTTTAGCTTCAAAAACAGAAAAATTGTTTTCTCTCCTCCTTGTTAACTGCTCATTTGTCTGCCTACACAGGTACATATTCCAAACAGGTAGATGCCAAGTTAAGACCGGAAAGAAAAATCACTTTTTCTATATTCACATGCAAATTTTGCCTTATTTGAGGGTTATCACTAGACCAATATTTACAATTTACCCTTATAGAATATTTTCTGTAGATGCAGTAATGCTGAAGCTTTCCCACTCCCAAACTTCCATTTCCCCCTCCAGGAGAGCTTTACCTTTCTTTGCACAAAATCAACATTACTACCACAGTTTTGCAACACCGCGACCACAAATCTCTTAGAAAACATTAATATCTAGATTTCTTTTTTAGTAAAACACCCGCATAGCAAATAGCTACATTTTTGGAAAGCCCATTTGGCCACATGAGGCCGTTTCAAGAAGATAGGAGGGCGCTGAAGGTTCCTTTTGGAAATCCTGAGCAGCTCCAGGGTCTCCAGCACAGCCCACTCTGTGCGTGTTGCCAATACACTTCATCAAGTTAAGACTAAGAACAACACTTTGGGAAACCCACTACACACCAGAGCCCCCTTAGCCCTAGGCTTCACCTGATGAAATGTTATGCTTTTTGTGGGCTCTTTTACGTCTTTCCACACTAAACATGAGGTCTGTGCTTTTAAAGGAAGGGCCACTTAACATTTGTGTTTCTTTCCCAAATTAATGAGTATTGTATGCGCCAAAGTTAGCGCCATCACATAAAGTCAGGCAGGATTATGACAACCTCTGTCCTCACTCCTGTGCGTGCCACCTACCATTTAGCCAGGAAACATGAGGGCTGTCATGACAATAAAGCTCCCTACTAATACTCTCTGGGGTAGAAATACCCTATTAGCCAATTACGGTTTTCTGGTTTTATCTCCAAACAAGTATACTTTTTTTATGTATCTGATGAATATATCCTAATCGGCAGGCTCTAGTAAACAAAATACGGGCATCTTATTTTGTTTTTTGAGTTTTGTGATGTCTTTATTAGACCAAATGCCCAGATTGCAATGCTATTGTTAAACATCAAACCCCAGTGCCTTGCCCTCTGAAGCACATGTGCTCATCTGGGTTAATAAGCATCTTGCTGTACTCTAACTCCTATGTTCATTTGCTTCTGTTTAATGATGACCGTCTCCTCCTGCCCACATGTATGCTCGTCTCTCCACTGCTTGTTGAGCCATCAAGACACACCTTTGTTTCATTTAGTATGCAATTTTCACCTCTGACCCAAGAAACTAGTCTTAGGCTTCCTGAACTTTATTGCCTGTTAATAGACTGCTGGCTCTCTTTTCAGCAGTCATAGAAATGGTGGAGAGACATTTAATTGAAAAGAGGGACAAAGCTAGAGCCTGAAAGACAAAGTCAGTAGGTTTTAAACAAAAAAAAAAAAAAA
>VYZR01002561.1:124452-135903 GCA_013400675.1 Oxylabes madagascariensis | reverse complement strand
TATATATATATATATATATAAAATAATAATAATAATAATAAAAAAAAGGCCACGTATGAAGCTTTGGGATATTTTAGCAAACTCAACGTAGTGTAACTTTGCTGACAGCTTGTCACATTTCACTGACTGTCTGTCTGGGATCCTGCGATAACATCTGCATTCACTCAGGGCAAGAGCTTACCCTAAGACAAAAAAGTGGGTCCTGCCACATAATGCTCCATCATTCTGTCAGTTCTGACATGGCATCTGAATTTTTTTGAATCACTAAACACTTTTGGGACTCTGGTCCTTATTATCTTTCCTTAGTTTCTATACTGGCTCGGCAATGCTGAAAAATGTAAAATGTGCAAACAAGGTAGTGGACGGCTCGGGCTTTTTGTCGTCTAATCCTCAGCCCCTCATTCATGCTCACTGTTAATCTCTTAAGACATTATAAAACTGTTAGACAAAGAAATGTGAATACCTCTGCTTCTCAGCAGAATGGGAGGAAACCAAGGAAAATCTGGATCATGCTAAGCTTTTCTTTTCACCACAAAAATGGTAACTTAAACCTGTTGCATCAAATTATTTATAATTCCCAACACTGAGGCTGGTTTTTCTTTTTCTTCTTCAGCACTACAGAGCGAGCCTAGCAATATCACAGGAGGAGGAACGGTGCTACTGAGCCCTTCCAAACACATCAAATGTGTAAGTTAGACATAAAAAATTCTACAGAGCCCATCAGAATATGGGCAAATTGGGTTTTAATCCCTCTGCTGTTTTTTGCTCAGCATGGCACAGGGCTCATGGTGCTGTCAGGGCTGCTGGAGACCACTTTGGGGGATTTCTGTGCTGCAGAAGGAGCAGGGGCTCGGTGGTGTGGGGTTTGGTGGTGGGGATGCTGGATGGGACAGGGCGTGGGTGCCTCCAGGCTGGCTGAGGCTTTCCTGGCTGGACGGGACCAGGGCCCCACTTCACATTAATCCAGCTCTGTTTGGAGCCGTCTGCTATTTCAGGTCATCATTTCACTCCTCCTGACTCCCACTGCCTCATGAGGGTATTAGCATGGGGACAAAAGCTGCTCAAGCACCTATTCTAAACCCATTCAAACTCAAACCCACTAAAAATCACACCCAAAATGATACTGTTGCAATCAGCAAAATTTTATTCAGGAATGCCAGGGCTGAAAACCGGAATTTTCATTTTCTGCTTCTGCATTGTTGTCATGGGTGGTGGGATCAGACAGTCCAGTCTTAAAAATGCTCCAGAAGCACAAAAGTATTTGAATGCAAATGCCAAACAAGTCACTCTCCCTTAGCTAAATACCTACCACGAGGGTTTCTTTACACACAGAAACTTCTGTTAAAGTCATAATCTTCAAATAATTATTTAAACTATTGTGAAATCTGCCTAAAACATGTTTTATTCATCTCTGTTTGCATTAGAGTGAGGGGGAAAAGGCTTTAATGAGGGAAGTTGAGATGTTGCCTTTTTTTGCAACAATGCCAGCCATCAAATTGGTGAGATGACTTGAGAAAATCAGCTTTTGAAAGGGAATAATGAGGGTCCATACTGGTAGGGGTTGAGCTGCTCTGCCAAGGGTGGAACTGGTGATATTTCAAGCAGAGGGAAGAGTTTGTGGGAAGGAATGACCAAACTGTGTCCGCAACAGGGGGAAAGCCCAAAGCTTAAATGAATTGAGGGACATCGAAATCTTGATATGAGGAGAGCTGAGAAAGGAAAAGATGCAGTAGAAAACTAAAATATATGCAGCCACTAAGAGGTAATCAGAGCGTGGTTAGCAAACCACGTGCACAGCCAGTGCTGGAGGCAACTATGGCACGGATCTGCTGAAAAATAAATTGAGGAAGATGAGGGCCAGATACAAAGGACAGAGATAGATGAGACTTACAAAGGATTGGAAGAAGCTGAAAAGAAGGAAGTTTATCACAAGGCTGAACAGGGATTCCTGCTGACTCCAAGGTTTTGGTACAATGTGGAGGACAGCAGCATCAGATATGAGAGGAGGAGAACAGGGATGAAGGAAGTAAAGAGAAGTGCACAGGCCAGGGTCAGCAGGTAGATGAAAATGCAATTTGAGACCACAGATCTACAAACAAATAATAAAAAAAGGCCTCTTCACACAGTCTTAATTGGGGAGAAACGGTAAAATACTGTTGCCTGTGCAAGAGGAGGTGTGTTTCAAAGGCAAGGCACTGAGCACAGTGCTGCTCACCCCAGACATCAGCACCATTTTGCTCTGCTGGCACAGAGGGTTTGGTAGGGTCATTTCTGGGTTTAGCTTCAAAAACAGAAAAATTGTTTTCTCTCCTCCTTGTTAACTGCTCATTTGTCTGCCTACACAGGTACATATTCCAAACAGGTAGATGCCAAGTTAAGACCGGAAAGAAAAATCACTTTTTCTATATTCACATGCAAATTTTGCCTTATTTGAGGGTTATCACTAGACCAATATTTACAATTTACCCTTATAGAATATTTTCTGTAGATGCAGTAATGCTGAAGCTTTCCCACTCCCAAACTTCCATTTCCCCCTCCAGGAGAGCTTTACCTTTCTTTGCACAAAATCAACATTACTACCACAGTTTTGCAACACCACGACCACAAATCTCTTAGAAAACATTAATATCTAGATTTCTTTTTTAGTAAAACACCCGCATAGCAAATAGCTACATTTTTGGAAAGCCCATTTGGCCACATGAGGCCGTTTCAAGAAGATAGGAGGGCGCTGAAGGTTCCTTTTGGAAATCCTGAGCAGCTCCAGGGTCTCCAGCACAGCCCACTCTGTGCGTGTTGCCAATACACTTCATCAAGTTAAGACTAAGAACAACACTTTGGGAAACCCACTATACACCAGAGCCCCCTTAGCCCTAGGCTTCACCTGATGAAATGTTATGCTTTTTGTGGGCTCTTTTACGTCTTTCCACACTAAACATGAGGTCTGTGCTTTTAAAGGAAGGGCCACTTAACATTTGTGTTTCTTTCCCAAATTAATGAGTATTGTATGCGCCAAAGTTAGCGCCATCACATAAAGTCAGGCAGGATTATGACAACCTCTGTCCTCACTCCTGTGCGTGCCACCTACCATTTAGCCAGGAAACATGAGGGCTGTCATGACAATAAAGCTCCCTACTAATACTCTCTGGGGTAGAAATACCCTATTAGCCAATTACAGTTTTCTGGTTTTATCTCCAAACAAGTATACTTTTTTTATGTATCTGATGAATATATCCTAATCGGCAGGCTCTAGTAAACAAAATACGGGCATCTTATTTTGTTTTTTGAGTTTTGTGATGTCTTTATTAGACCAAATGCCCAGATTGCAATGCTATTGTTAAACATCAAACCCCAGTGCCTTGCCCTCTGAAGCACATGTGCTCATCTGGGTTAATAAGCATCTTGCTGTACTCTAACTCCTATGTTCATTTGCTTCTGTTTAATGATGACCGTCTCCTCCTGCCCACATGTATGCTCGTCTCTCCACTGCTTGTTGAGCCATCAAGACACACCTTTGTTTCATTTAGTATGCAATTTTCACCTCTGACCCAAGAAACTAGTCTTAGGCTTCCTGAACTTTATTGCCTGTTAATAGACTGCTGGCTCTCTTTTCAGCAGTCATAGAAATGGTGGAGAGACATTTAATTGAAAAGAGGGACAAAGCTAGAGCCTGAAAGACAAAGTCAGTAGGGTTTAAACAAAAAAAAAAAAAAATACCCAGCAATAATATGTTTGAGGAGGTTTGGATATGCTTTACAAGTTCGTGGCTCTCTACACAAATAAGAAAGACATCATTGATTTAATTATCTTCCCGGGGAACAATGGTGTAATACCCTGAATGGTGCTAAATGATTGATCTGGTAATTCATCTTCTGCTAACAGCTATCTATGCATTTTGTTTCTCTCCAGTCCTCAGCTCGATGACATTAGCAGCAATGTCACGGAGCAGTGCTGGGCTTTCATAAAACACCCACAGATGCTCTTTCCTGCCAGTGTTTAGGGACACATGGTTATAATTTTGTCTGTATTTCTTTGTCGTAGATTACTTTTAACTACATCTGTTCAATTAAAACAGAAAAAAAGAAAGACACAGCTAGAGCCCATCAGCTTTCTATCAGAAGAAGCCTTTTAATGAAATAGGGAGATTTAATTTTGTAAGTGTTCTGATGGGTGCGAGATGCCTTTATGTTTTTTCAGAAGTTCTGTTCGGTGAATAGTTACGAAAGGACATTATTACAGCATAAGGATATTATTGTACACAGAAAGGCATTATTAAAAGTGATTTATTGTCCCATGTTAGGAAACTTATAGGAAAAGTCTGATAATATATTAAACTTGTTTATTATGGACTTCATATAATTTTTGAATAATGCCGCTTTTTCTTTTGACAAGAGCAATAAACTCTGCTGATATAGACATATGTTGATTATCCCAAGTCAACTGTGTTGCTTAAAGAAACATGCCCAAACAATCAGCTTCTGACAGCTGCATCTCTTGTTATTTACAATAGCCATCACAGTAATAACTCACCATTTCTATATTAATAAGGCAGTGAAATTTATTATGATGGTATTGAAAAGTTATTAAGTACTGCATCCCAAGTGACAAAGTACCACAGCACTGTCACTATCCAAAAGCAGTTGCCCATCCATCACAAAGCTTTCCAGATGGTCCTGCATCTTTATCGCTCCCAGGTTGGTGACATCACCTGTTCACCCACTCAAAATTGATGATGAAAGCAAACAGATCTATCTTACTTACATTTACCAAATCAATTTAATTTTACAGGCCGTGGCTTAGTGACATATTGACTGTTTTCCTTAATGGCATCTACTGTACTTAATGCAAAGAACTCATCTTTGGATCCTGGCTTGCATCATGTGGCATTTCATAATAAATTTTTTATAACGTATTTATTTAATGGGAAGAATTATGATTGTTTGTCAGCTCTATTAGATGCAATTATTATTCTCTTCAGTTTAATATTTTTTATTTTTCTTTGTGATGTTGTCTTTCTTGATGGCTAAATTCAATTTACCAGTTTTGTCTTTTAAAGGAACATCTGGCATATCTCATTTATTTTTCTTTGTAATTTGATAATCTCAAATGTACTCCAATGGCAGCTTTTGTCTCTATTAATTTAAAGCTCTTACCTGCTTGGACAGAATGTTACTAAACTCAAAACCTACCTCGGTGATGTTTAAATAAATAAAAATCTCTTTGTTCTGAGGAGAAATACAAATTCCTGAAACATCCTCTTGGTTCTGCTCTGAAGAAGGTAACAAAACTTCCTTCTCCCCTTCCTGCTTCTAAGTCCACTTGACCCTTATGGTTTCACTCTGCTTCCCTCAGGAGCTAATGCTCCTCCTGATTAAATTAAAACCTCAGTGGCTTTGTGGGCAATACACACACAGACCTACAGAGAGGTTTCTGTGGCTTTAGACCGTGCCATGAAATGCGCGATTTCCTGCCCTCAAGGTCAAGGACACGGTGGAGCATCCACTGTGGGTGGAGAAACAATCAATTCTACACAGCCCCATTCCAGGTTTCATTGGGACAAAAGCTTTTGTGAGATTTTACAGCTGTGCAGCCTCCTGCACTGGCTAAAAGCCTCTTCCTGACTCTGTGGCCACGTTGACCTTGGGTTGGCTCAGCGCCTCGCCAGCCCCCTGAGCACAGAGCCGGCTCAGGACAGGGGTGAGGGGCACCTCCCTTGCAGCAACCACTGCAGCCCCTCAGCTTCCTTCTGTGATACCATTCTGAAGGTTTTCTGAGGGCAGCTCCCCTGGCCAGCCCAGAAGGGAGCTCTGGTGCTCCCCTCCCAGTGACCGGCAGCTTTGCCTGACCAAGGGAAGGCTGTGGTCTTTGTCCAAAAGAACAAAGTGTCACAATCCCACCAACCTCATGCAAGACTCTGCTCAATCATATTAATCAAATAATTAGAGGAATTGAAGGGTGGAAGTAAGGAATAAGGACAACACGGACTAATGCTGAATGATCCCCCTTGTCCTCACCATCTTCCACCCACACAGAAAAACCCAAAGGACCGACAGCTCCCCTTTGCTGTCAATACATTTAATTCAAACTGAATGACAAGCCCACCTGCTCGTATCTTGCTATTCAAGGACCTAATATTTGCTCATTTGCAATTATAAACTGTGTGCTCTCCCCGGTGATAAGGGAGTTGGTTGGAGCATGGTGCTGACATCCACTCCGAGGGCAACGCTCTGCTCACGAAGCAGCATCTGCCTGCCTGCTCTGCATCAGGCTCAGCCTCACCACGAGACCCAGATGCCAACAGCAGAAGAATTCAGCCTGGTGACACTCACAGCCCTGTCCTGTTTGTGCACAGCTCTGGAGGAGCTGTCTCAAGCACCCTCGTGCACACTCAGCCCAGGCAGGACACACGGCGTGAGCTCCATCCCGTGTGCGCCGAACACCGCGTCCCTCACAGAGAGCCCGACACGGCAGCTGAGCACGTGCTCAGCTCAAACACCTGGGTAATCCTGTTGATGATAAGCTCGTGCCTAAGTGCTTTATTGGACCCCAGCCAGAGTGCTCTACGCCTTGCAAAGCTGAGCTCCAAATGGGATAAAACATCACCTACGAGCTGAAGAGAAGGTAGGGATGTCACCCCCACCTGCAGCTGCCAGGAGTGGGTGATCTGTTGATCTGGGGGAGAACACGCTCTCTGCAAGGCTGGATTGGTCTAGTATTGATCAAAAAGCAGCCCCACCTCCCACTATAAAACAAATAATTCCTTTTTAATTCTAAATAACAGAATTGCCCCCATCCTTGTTTCTGCTTTTGCTTCAATAATAATTTTGCAAAAGTCCCTGGAGTCTCTATACCACTGCAATCCATGTGAAAGGAGAAAACCTAGGCAAGGAATCTGTATTATACTTCCCTGCTTTCCAACCACCTGGCTGAGTGTGGTGCTGTTTTGCATGTTAATGCTGTTGAAAACAATTCAAGAAAAAGCCAAGATTTGGTCTGTAAAAGTCACAGACCAGTGGCAGTGTGAAAGTGTCAAACAACAGCAGAAAATCAAGGGTTTTTTTATTTAACACTAGGACATGCTCCATATCCCAAAGAAAAATATTCACAAGTGATGAAGTCTTTGTTCCTTCTATTTTTCTTTTTCAAAAAAAAATTATCTACTGCTCTCTGCCAGAATGATTTTCCTGACTACGAGGGAGTCATTTCCCTCAGCACAGTCACTGTTTATTAAGAATAGCTTAACTCGAGTTTTAAGACGTGTGAATTCCACATGAAGTTATTTAGAAGACAAGACTCTTTGCTCTGTTTTTATTAAAAACAAAACAAACAAATAAAAAAAAAAAGCTGCTTTCAACATTCTGGCGTCGATTTTTCCAAAGGAGAACCCAAAAATAGGGGCTATCATCTGTACATAGGAATTGGTTGGTAACTCCCACTGATCACAGTAGAAGTTTTTGGATGCTAAGATAACCAAGCTATTGGTTTAGGTGCTACAACCCAGATTTGGGAGCATATGTATTAGATTTCATCTCTGAAAGCCCATACTTCTTTTTTCTTTTTTTAACGGATTATTTAATTTTCATAACAATGTATAGTACACCTAAACCCCAGAATTCAAATAAATTCAATTTTTAAAACTGCCAAAAGAAAGCAAAAGAGTGCAGAATTAAAGCTTCAAACTGCAACTATTCCAGTCCCTACACACCAGTGGGAAGTTTGTACTCCAGAACAATTTTTAGGAAGCTGTGCAATTTTCTCCAAGGACTCACATGAAAAATGTTAGAGGAGACACAAATAAATAGCCAAATGGCCTCCTAATTTCCATTTAGAAGTAATAGCATCAGCTCAAGCATACTCTACCAAATATGAGTTGTTTTTCAGCCTCACTGGCATGACAGGAAAATATACTCTGCTCTATAAACAGATTATATGCTGCTTTATAAAGCTCTAAAATATTTTTTTACTTCTGTGACAGGTTTGATTTATTAGAGTTTATTGCTCCTGGTTTTGCCCTCCTAGTAAAGAAATAAAAGTTTAGGATCAAAAGAGCTGTGAAGAATTTGTTCTTATGAATGAGACTTTGAGTTTGCTAGAGCAGCAAGAGGCCTGGATTTGGATATTGGCCGTCCTCTGGTCGAAGGTAGGTGCGTGTGCTTTGGCGACCTACTCAAAGCCTTGCTTTGAAATACTCTCCCAGTTGTTTTTCATAGCGGGGCATGAACCACGATGAAATCACTAAATTTGTGTTCCCTTGCTTTTGTTTAAAAAAAAAAAAAAAAATTACTGCCATCCCTTAAAAGCTTGTTTTCTTTGTTGATTAAGCAGCAGTCAATTTTCCCTTTTCAAACAAGCACCGAGCAACAGCCTCCCGACCCCCTCGGATATTCGGGCTGCCGGCAAATACTAAAACCCCCGTGACAAACTGCAAAAAAGCTCGACCTTTCCCCTTGTCCGGTGACCCCCTGTTCGATTTGTACTTTAGCTAACCAATACCTGATTAGATAATGCTCAACTCTAGCCCCACGAAATGAGATAAAATTCAAATTTATGGCTTTTCATTTAAACTGATCTACAGCACTCTAATCATGACCCAAGCGCAACTATATCACAACAAATTCTTTTTGTCCCAGAGTGTGTTTTATGGCTGAACTGTATAAATGGACACAATGCACATTGTTTCCTTGGACTTGCTCTGACAGAACTCTGCGTTGATCCCGTGGGGAGTCTTGCTATAGGGGAATCTAGGAACAGGCTCCATGAAATTCCTCAGCCTCCTGCAGAAAATTTTTCTTTATCATCAACTGCCTGGCTGCAGAATTTAGCAGCAGCAGTCCCCCCAGCTTCCACTTCTCTCCCAGGCTAATCCCAGTATCAACTCAGATGGATATCAGTCACAAAAACTGAAAGTCAGAAAGTCAGTATCCCACAGCTGGAAATAACCAAAATTATGACAAGCTTTTGTAAGGGAAAAAAGAGTCTTTTCCAAAAATGTAGTTACAGTCCAAATTTATGTGTAACAGTAAACTCTTCTCTCCAAGGGTTTTTGGTTAAAATTTTCTAGTGTAAGATTTTAGAAAACCTAGAAATACTAAACAATTGCAAAAATGGAGCAGATGTTTCCTAACAAAAAGGAAAATATGTGCAGCATCAGAAAAAGGCTGAAGAAGATGTCCATCTTTCCTTCCAAAACTGTTCTAATGTTTGTTTTCCTCAAAAAAAATCTTCCTTCATTATCTTTGAAAGCCAAACACCACTGTACATTCAGTGTTCCAGCTTAAACTCAGATAAAATGAAAATATTGATTCTTTTAATAACTTAATCATCCTCTCTGCAGTCACAGGGGAACCTACTCAAGAGGTAAGTACACAAATAGCAGCAGTGGTGCAACCCCACTATGCATTTCTTGGAGCACTGCAGACAAGAAGTGAAGAAATGAGTACATCTGGACACAGCAAAACACTTTCTTTGGCCTGTGGGACCAGGAGCAACATAAGCAGGTTGGGACATCCCTCCTTCTGAAGTCACCAGCTGGCTTCTATAGCACCATGAACTGTCCTAGGATTTACAGGTAATCAAACATATGAGAGTATTGTGCCACAGTCTGCATCAATACAATTCACTCATTAAACAAGAGGAAGGATTTTAAAACCCCTCATGCTACCAAGTCACTTAAAACTCACACCCAGCACCGCACAGAAACTTTGGTTCCGTCCTTCCTCCATTTAAGATTGAAATAACATTTCACCTTGATTGTCAGCAACAGCAGAATGAATTCTCATTTGTTAACTGGCTTGTTGGCACCTGGCTGGACGTACACCTTGCTTCTCAAAAGTGCCCACTTAAGCAGAAACAACAGCATCAGAAAAGTTTAAATTTTCAAAACTGTACTGAAACTTCAGTAAATGATAGTTTTCCTCACCACCCCATACTGCCTTTAACACTGCCTGAGCCCACACACCAGTATCAGCTTCTTTCCCCGTTTGATACCCCAAGCACAAGCCCAAGGAAGTGGTGGATTCCTGAGGAGTGTGATAATGAGCATCTGGGGTGGAATGAGCATCACTGAAGTCTTCTCCAGCACCACCAGGTTCCCCCACATCCCTCCTTTAGCCCCAGCCATCACTATGGGTCATTTTACTCACTGTACTAACTCTGGTAACCAGAATTTCTTCATCTCTCTTCAACTGCAATAAATGTATTTAACCCGCTTGTTGGAAAAATATTCAGTTTCAAGTTCCTCTAAGCAACACAGAATACTTCTGGGTGAGTGACCAAATTGCAGAGGGACTTGACTGTTGATTTTGTGTGATTTTGCTCCAACACTTTTCAATAGCTTGCCCCAGCTGTCCCAAATAAATAACACTATTCAAATGGCACGAGTCCTGCAGCTTGAAAGGGATTCAGGCTGCCAGCTGGGCGTCCAGCACTATCAAGACATTCATTTCTTGTCTGAATATCACAGACCCCAAAATCTGAAATATTTCAAGCAGGAAAAACAGTTTCTAATATTGTAGTGTATTGCCAGCATCTAAGGGTGTGAAAAGCTAGATGGGTTTCCCTCAGTCTTAGTGGGATTATCCTGTCCTACACCATTTGAGTGTCCAGTCTAAAATACGCTAATTTTGGAATAATGTTAAACCTGCAAGTACAGCCATGTATCAACAGTTTCGCTTTAATTTCTGTTATCAATATTTGAGCTTAATTGTGGTGTGGTTAAAGGTCAGATTTTATGGTTTCCTGGTGCCTTTTTCAAATAATCAGGATTTCTCACTAGCAATTATATTGCATCACAGTCTGTTAACTCAATAGAGTGCTGCCAAGTCTATGATTTCTCCTGACACTATTCTGTCACATTGTCACAGGTCTCACAAGAGTTTAAACAGCTGGATGGAAAGTTCATAATGAACTCCCTGAATGTTTATGGACAGTCAAGAGCAAATCAAACTTCCATTTTCCACCACAACTGCAATGCTGTGCTCCACAATGAAACTCCATTTTTCCTGGGAAAATGAACTCCCATCCCTCCGGAGGTCAGGCGTGCCCCTGGAGAGCCGTGCAAACCCTGCACGGCTCCCCTTATCAGAAACCAAAGGAAACGTACAGATGGAAAGCAGAGATTGTGCTCTGTTCCTACAGCACATTGTTAAAATGATGAATAAAACCACGCAGGAACATTTGTTACATCATAACACAACAGCAGCACCACTTGATGTTTGAATCCCTGACCTGACCGTGGACCAGGAGCTTACACAGATCCTTGATGATACCACAGTGAGGAAAATGCTGTCCCTGAAGGCAGGGAAAGCAGGATCCAACACCTCTATTCACCAAAGGAGTCCATGAGCTCCTTCAGGAAAAGGATTTCCCGAAGCATCTGCAGAAATAACATGAACCACACCACTCCCATGTGTGCTAGGTATGGCACTAGCATCCAAATCTTCTTCATCAAATGAA
>VYZR01002561.1:111872-124197 GCA_013400675.1 Oxylabes madagascariensis | reverse complement strand
TTCATCAAATGAATGGCAGAATTCCCATTAAGTCAAATGGAACCAGGATCACCCCCCTCAGCTTTTGAAGCCCCCTAGTTGCACAAAGTTGTTCAATAGCAAGTTTAGCCATGCAACACTAGATTTAAGGGCTATTTTATCATTGTTGACAGAAAGTGGCAATTCACAACCCTGAAAGCAGCATCCAGTTTCATTTCAGACCTATAATGCAGTGATTTTGCTAATGTCTCACCCAGAGACATAATGCAGGACTACCCAAGACCTGATTTAAAATAGAAATGTTCCAACACTTTTTCCTCACTTTCCTCAAAAGAAGCATCACCCTTCAATATCCACCCAGACAGATTTCATGCGTGGAGAGCAATATTAATTTCTGACTTTTTCCTTTTTCAGTTTACACTCATCTCCATCCAGAAAACCCCAAAAGGCCACTAAGCAGTTTGTGCACATAAATATGCTTTGGCCGCTGCAGGATAAGACTCAAATTCTGCAAATATTTCTGTGTTTATAGAAGGACACACAAGAACTCAACAGACTGAAAGAATGTAGAGCATCTTACCTCCCAGCCGTAACAGGGATCTTTCAGGTGTGGCCTCTGCTCGCCTACAAAAGGGCCAAATTTTTCCCCTGCTTCAATCTTCCTTTTGGTCCATATCCCTAATCCTGCTCCAGGAATGTTGGATTCTCGGAGCTCAAACTCTGAAGGAATGGGAATGTCGTCAGGAATGTATATTGGAGCCTTGTAGGGAGAGCTCTCCTTGGGTGTGAAAGCTTCGCTGGAGGTTGCTGGAGAAGACGGCTCTTGGATGCTGATGGATGTTGGACACTGGACATTTGCAGCCTCTCCATCAGCTTCTGGCACCTCCCCCAAGGGAAGTTCTGGAAAGCTCTCATACAAACATTCATCACCTGGAAAAGAAAGCCAAACAGTAGGATTTGATACACCCTGACGGATTTTGCACATGAAACCCTTTCAGCCTGAACATGGAATGGAAGGGACAGTTCGGGAGACCTCACCAATCACTAAACCTGCAGCAGAGCCTCACCCTGGATGGAGCTGAGCCTTTTCTCTAGTGTAGGCCTGGGGGTAACACAGTGTTTCTCAATATTCCCGACATCAAAAGTGGTTTGCATCATTGAACACAGGCGAGGGAATTGCACACAGATGTAAAGGCAGGCACACCCCATTGTCCAGTCGGGTCTGGATACAGTGCTGCACCCCACACATGCTTTGAAACGACAATTGAAAGCCAGCATTATATGTTACAACTGAAATCTAAGAGAACTGAAAAGCAGGAAAGCTTCACTGGTCTTGCAGAGAGACAGATTGAACTTAAAGTAGCCAAAATTAAGTTTGATGGCCTCCAATTAGTCTTCAGAGAAAGGATCCAGCCTACCACACAACTCTTGGCAAGCGCTTCAGCTGATGTAAATCAGTGTCTTACCATTGACCTCCAAGAAATGCAATGGTCTAAAATAAGTTCAGGATCCAAACAGCACCTTATAGAGAATATGAACCTTCTCTTCTTACAGTTGCAAAAAAAACTGGGGCAGATNAACCCTTCATCTCTGGGGCTTAGCCAGCAAACAAAAAAAAAAAAAAAAGAAAAGAAGAAACAAAAAAACCCAACAAAACTCACTATTTTTGACAACCTAAAATCTAAGACTGATTATAAATTCCTTTTAGTCAGAAACTCTGAGTTACTTCAACAGGGGTTTTAGCTGCACCAGTGTTCAACCCAACACCACATGTAAAAGGAGCAAAATAGCAAAACTAACTAAAAAAAACCCTTCTTCACTACTTATATCCATTTAATTTATTCATGTTCATGGGTTTTTATACACACCAGAGCTCATTCTGCTTAATTCAAATAGGAGGTGGGAATACTGTTCTCCAAGGGCTGAAACAGAGAGATCAGGTATTTAAAACCTGAGCTTGAGGATATTTGCATAACATGGTTGGCCCAGAAACGAAAGTGTTACACTGGGCTTGGCTTTCAGAATGGCTCTGTTTCAGTGAAGAAACAGGAAACTTTAAAATGTTCTTTCAATTTCTTGCTCATTTAAGAAACTATCCATGGTAGATTAGCACCGTATGCCTTTTCCACTGGAAACTGGTCATAGCCCATTGTCTCTCACATCTTTGTTACATATTATCTCACGGTTTTATATCTGTACTTTCATGCTCCTGGTACTGCCTAAGACAAACACTGGGACATAACAAATCATTGGAATAGATTGCTCCCATCACAGGACTGGCAAACTGGATTCTTCATCTGTGAGCAATTTATTCACAGCCATGAACTGTTTTTCTTTCTTTTATGTGGCACTGGCTATGACCTCATGCATGTCACAGGAAAGTTCAGCTGCCCGTCCCCTCGGCCTCCAGTTTGGCAGACTCTGCCTGCACTTTAACAATTGAACCCAATATCGATTAGTTTGTCACTTTCCTAATACCGGGCATTCTGAAGAGTAGAAAATCCTGACTGACTCCACCATTTAGCTAAGGAGGACACCGAGAGGGATTTCCCATTGCTTACGGGTCAGAAACCCTACCTGTCATAGCTGACTTTGGCAATGATGCTCAAGGGCTCGTGAAAGTACTGGTGCAGAGAGCTTGCTCTGGGCCTACCACTTTTGAGCCCATGCCATACCTTCCTGCTCCCAGCACAACTTATCTGGGACTCCAAAGGACAGGAAAGAGGGCATGGAAAGAAGAGGGATACAGCTCTACCTGGATGCCACCACTCACTTTGCCCTGCCCTGAGACAACCCCTTCAGCAGCCATCTCTGTTACACCATGGCACTGCTGCTGCCCCCAAGCACAGCCATGCTCCAGCACAGTGGGACAGGTGACGGAGGTCCTTCCACACCTCCTGAGCATCCCCCAAAACTTGAATGTGCTCCCTGGCTTTGCAGGACACAGCAGTGCTGCATCCACTCAGGGCAGGCGTGCTCCCGTTCAGATGACTTCCCCCAACTGTTTAGATTGCAGTCCTGCCTAAAAGACTTCAGCTGTTTTTGAAACAGGGGTAAAAAAAGAAAAAAAAAAACTAACCCATGTATACACATGGGGTGCAGGAAGAGAAATCACACAAGGAAAGTGATCTGGATGATGATAAGCACATGGCTCACTGGAAGAGGGGGGGCCAAGGGTAAAAACTTCAGGCATCTAAATCCCACTGATTTTCCATGACAGCTGGGTGCCTGACACTCAAACTCCTTAAAAAGCCCATCTCACACAGTCACTGCTGTTGTCCCTGCCCTGCCAAGTAGTATCTCGTAAAACCAAGGCTCTCTGTGTCACACAGACAACTCTCCTTCACAAATAACAGAGTATCTCAGCCAAATAATTTAAGTCACAGCAAGCAATGACCTGCTCTGCGCCTATCCCAAAGGGCCACCTTCCTTAGCTCCACTTGCCAGCAGTGCCTGCCCACAAGCCAGCACAAGCTGAGCCTTAAACATTCAGCAAGCACAGCTTTACAGATGTTTCATCTTCCCCAGGGACAGTCCAGTTTAATTTCTCTCTCGCAGACTCAAAGGCCTCAGTTATACTTATCTCAGTCATTCTGGCTAAGCTCGTTTTTAGCCATATAGGGTCAAACCTGCAGCTGATAAATTGGCCTCTGAAAGCCTGGCAGGGAGACAAGTCCGTTTGCTGGGTCTATTGTGCCTCCTTTGATTTCCAGCAGCCACACCCGATGTCGTCGTTAAACATGGGCTTTCAGCTTGAAAGCTCTGGAAAATATAATATGCCTCCATGCCCCAAAGCTCTAAGTGTGGGTAAAATGGATTGCTGAAATAGTCCTTTGCCTGAAATAGCAAGGTATTCTAGTAAAAAAATATATTTTTAAGCCTCAAAATAGACACAGATTTGAATTATGACTGACCAAGAGATGGGAAGACCGTTAAGACATATTTGTGAAATTAATGATAGAAGCAGCTCTATTGAAATCAATGTACATGAACCAAGGTTCTGGTCTTAGCTTTCAAAGGGTGTATGTCCATTTTTCTTAAAATTTACACCCGCATAGATCAGAGGGACTTCCAGCAAAACCATAGGATACTGACTGATGGAAAACCTTTGTAAGGTTAGAATTAGACACAGGGACTGTGAAGATAAGCATCATTTTCACAGTGAACTGCAAATTGTTCACACAGATAGCACTCCAGTTTTGAAATTCAAGATGGCCTCCTTAAATTCCAATAATTATCCCCACCATAAATGGGATAAAATAAAAAATGAGGCCCCTGATAAGGGAACAGATGAGATTAGGTTATGTGGAAGCTTAGATATTAGTCTCCATGAAATTCTTCACCACTATTTTACAATAAAAACATGAGCAAGCTTCAAAGGAAACGCAGGAGTAAAGGTTAATTGCTACTAAAAGGCCAGGGTGGACACCTGTGTTTGCACTTTTGTCACAACCTTGCCCACCAGCAGGAAAGAGCCCACGTGGCCGGGGATGTGCCTGATGAGGAGAGGAGAGGGACATGCCAAAGCTGGGGTCATTCCAAGACTGAGAGTCCTTCTGTGCATGGCTGGGAGGAGGAGAGGACTTCCTTCCATTGGGATGTTTCTCAGTTCAGCCCAGTTTTCCTCTCCAAGAGCAATTAGGCAAGAGGCGCTGATGACCGAGGCAGAGGTGGAACACAGCCCAGTGCTGCTGTCAGAGGCACGATGGGCCGTGCCTGGCTGCAGCTGAAATGCCACACCACGGCACCTCACAGTGAGCAGACACGCTGGCCTGCTGCACTTATCCCTGTTTCAGGGCAGCCCTAAACTCAAACTTCTCACAAAACCTTCCAGGGATCAAGTCTACACCCAGATCTCCATGGCCAAAGACAGTCATAGCAAAAAAACATATCCACATGGAATTCTGTTCTTCCTTTCCTCAGGTTATTTGTGCCTAAGGAGATACATTCCCAAAGTGACTGCTGACTGATAAACACTCTAGCACATAAATGCAGTTCTCTGCACCTGGATTCATGCACTTGCCCACCAGTGATTTCATCATGAACTGGATTACTCCGGAGGAAGGAGGCAGGCTGAAAGCAAAGGCATCTAGAGAGCCTAATTCAGAATGCCATCACCTTCTGAGCAGGATAAAGCAAGAGCTGAGATAAAGGTCAGAGTGGCTCTTTGCAATGAGAAGAGCCACACAGTTTCGTGCCTGCAGCTTCTCAAAGGTGAGATGACCCCCAGTCCCAAAGATAAGCCACCATGAGGACGCAACTGTATTTGATGGGAGAATTCCATCACACATCAGGAGCTTTGAGCTCCACTAGCTCTATAGACCGTGCCTTGTACAAGCCTGCAGCAAGGATGCATTAATGATGGCTTTTGGATGGTAGGATCAGGTGAATTCCTTCTGCAGGAGGTGAGGGTGGACCTGAATGTACCACAAACTCCTAAATCAGATCCCTGAAAGAGGCCAGTGAGCATTTATATTTGTTTGACCTAGTATCACCATTCAGTGCAGAGGAAATCAGCCTGGAGTATTTGCAGGGATATCTGAAAAGGAGACAGGCATTTCCTGTTGCATACAAATGGACACCTTTATCTGAATTTCTGTTTGAACAATTATTAAAGAAAAAAAATAACCTATTACAGGCAGAGACTGATTGATTGCAAAATATATCTACGTCAGTCTAGAACACAGGAGGTCAAGAAAAACAGAAAATTAAGAGAAGAAAGCCCATTAGCTTCAAAAGGAGTTCTTAGCCAGTGAACAAAATGGGAGCCACCTGACTGTCCACACAAAGCAGGCACAGCTCAGAGGGGGCCAGAGGAGATGTAAAAAAGAATCCTTAGCTTTAGAAACATTTAGAGATTGGGTTACTATCTCCAGGCACAGGAAGGACCCCAGCCAAGGGCTACATTACTCTACTTGAACACTTTATCAGTCAATGTACCTGAAACTGGTTTGTGCTGCTCCCTTTTCACAGAACTGTTCTGTGGAGCTGGACCTATTCATGGTTATTTATTATTATTTGTATTGTAACACAGTCTGGTACCCCCAGGCAGGACCCCATTGTGAAAAGCATTGGGCAGACCTGATCAAGTGAGATTAGATTCTAACCAGACTAGAGCTAGTAATTCCCAGTTAGGTGAAAATCATAAAACACGGGAGAGAAACACTGTTTTACAAATGGCAAATTCCATTGTACAACAAAAGGGATTACAAGCACGTTTAGAGATAAACACGGCACTTGAAGGTGTTCTGAATCATTACTTCAATTACCAAGGAAAAATACTTTCACAACCATTAGCCTTCAAACACATGGGGATTTTGCATATTTGTATTACTTGACCCTAATACAAGCAAGAGAAAACCAAAGCTGTCCAAAACTCACTCAAAAGGTCCAACCCCAAAAACCAGGCTCATGCAACAAGAGCAAGGGGGACCAAAGCACCCGTGTGGTGGCCCCAAAGGCCAGATTCTGATTCCTCTTACACAACAGTTAAATCTAAAGTAATTACTTTAGACTTCCACCAAGGAATAAAAGAGATCAGCGTCCGTCCCGGAGTTAACCAAAATTACTCAAATTTCTTCAGATTGACACTAATGTAACAAAATGAGAGGAAAATGTGGTGCCCAGATTTCAGCCTTCCCTTCGTGCTCATGACACTGCTGATCACAGAGGGCATTCTCCCAGCAGAGCTCCCACACCTCAGCCTTGAGCCACAGCGAGCAGACCCTTCTGCGCGCCGGCAGAAGAGGGAGTTGTAGGAAAAGCTGCGCGGACAAAGGCAGGAGAAAAAGGCAGCTCGAGGCGGCCCGAGAGCGGCTCTGGGGCTGAAGTGCATAAATCACCAGCTTCTCATGGTGCTGCACTGTGGGAAGCAGCGTCTGCATGAAATGCAAAGTGAGCTCAGCCCCTGGAGCACCCCATGCCAAGGACATCGGGTGGCTTCGGTCTGCGCCTCATGGCAAGGTGCAGAACAGAGCAGATAATTCACATTAAAAACCCTTCTGGTGTGGGAAGCAGCTTTTGCTTCTCAAATCATAGTGCCTGCAGAAAACAGCCCTGAAACAAGAGGCTCATACTGGCAGAAGGAGGGAGCTCCTGATGAGCGCCAAGCACTCGGGAGAAATCTCTCCACAGGCAAGTGAGAAAAGAAGCTGAACACTCTCTAAAGCATCAGGTCTTTAAGAGAGGATAATTTCAGCATTGCCAAGTGTTGGTATTAGACCAGCAAAGTTATAATATAGTAACTGTGGAGGGACCTGCCTGTGGTCTCTGGCAATTCTCACCATCAGCCCCTACAATAACTAGTAGCATTTGGTGCTCTGTCTAGTGTCATTCATGTCTAATTGAGCAACACAGTCAAAAGCATCTGATGGGGACCAGACGCTGGCTTTTAATTAGGGTCCAGCACTGAGAGACTGTGGGTCAAATTCTACTTTCATTTGCACGGGAGCTGCTCTCCTTGATGTGGGGGGGAAGCTGCACCTGCATAACTGAAAAGTAAAATTTGGCTGCTTGTGTTCCTGTGCACTTTTCCATATAAATTACTGTACTACATGCAGCAACAAAGGTTTATAAATGTTGGCTGGCACACACTGAATTTATTTACAAGTTAAGTCTAATTTTTATTTATAGTTCCAGTACAATCATCTCTGGTAGAAATATTTATGTTATCTGTACTTCTGGTCTGTTAGAGCCTACTGCAATCATAAACATGGCTGAAAAATTATTCGCAGTTAGCAGGGTTTAAACTACCCATTATATCACTAGCTAGTGCCAATAAACTTTGGTGCTGGTTGATAAAGTTTCCTCAATGGAATAAATATATATTTGACTTTCAAAACCTTTCCTGGGTTACACAGAGTGGGGGGTAAGAGAAGAGGGAAAAGCCAGCTGTAGGATTTGATATAGTGAGAGCCAGATCTGCAGCTAGCAAGGAGTCTGGAGAGATCCACACAGGCTGGGAGGCAGCCTAAAACGTGCTGAAACTCTAACTAATAGCTTAAATTTGTATCTTGGTAAAATATTTCAACTGAGGGGAGCTGCAGCAGCTAACACACATTCACTAATGACCTTCATGACTCTTTATATGGAGTAGACCCAAGGGGGAAAAAAAAAAATCTGCTTTGAAATTTTTAGCCCTAAGTACTGGTCACTGCTAAGGGAGAAAAAATGGATTAGGGGAACCAGCTTTTGTTCATTGTTTGATTGCCATAATGGTAAACATGACATATATTCTCACTCTGACGTGGCACAAGAAGCCAACCAGCTCAGGACAAAACTAAGGACAAGAAGGTTAAACATGAATTAGTGAGACCAGCCACTTATACATAGAAAATACCGATTAGGAGCAAAATTTAACTGAAGCTGTATCAGCTGGGGTAAGACAGAAAAGGTAATGCACTTTAACAGTTGCTGCCACTGTGAAAAGCTATTGCTGTAAAAGAACATTTTTAAATCGAAACAATTACTTAAACCTACAGTATTATAATCAACATAAATGAAACTTTATCTCGATGTAATAAATCAGTGTAACTGAACTTCTTTTTGCTCATTAGTAGACCTTTACCGTTTTAAACTGAGATGTGTCACAAAGTAGCACTGGAAATCACATGCCTCTTTCCAACAGAAAGCAATAATAAAAGATGACTATTCTACCAAATTATAATGAAGACAGATAACAGAGTGAATTATAAAACAAAGGTTATAGATAGAGACTGAGCCTTGTAGAGGTAATGACTTTTAATTGGATTGAGTTTATCATATTTTCAGAGGTACAGCACAACCAGAAGAAAGGATTAGAATTATTTCCACATTTCATTATTTGGCATAATGAGAAAACAGAGGGAGGTCCACATCCCTGATGTGTTTGGTGAGCCACAGGAGATGTTGAACTTGTCAGTATCTGGTAGAGTACGGTCCTGAGACACAAATGCATTCGCTCCCTTATAATGCGGCAAAGTGTAATCACTTGAAAAAGAAAAAAAAAAAGGAAAGGGAAAAAAAGCCAGGTCATGAAGTTTTGTTTCAAAAGCACATTATGAATAAAAAGGAATTTAACCCCTTCCTGCCAGCAGGCACTTCAGCACTAGCCTGCAAACACCCATCCATCTCCTTTGAGGAGCTGAGCAATTCTCACTCTAAGCACCAAGAGCTTAAAAAGAATGAACCAGTGACAGCTCAGTGACCTCATCCTCTCTCTCACACCACCAGGGCAAAAAACACCCTGGGGAAAACACTGGGGAGGGGACCTGCACTGCCTGAATCCCAAAGAGACTGCATTCCACCTGGGAAGAGAAGGGAACAGAGACCAGTGGGGAGAAGGCAGCTCAGAATATCCTAAGCTGGAAGGAACCTGCAAGGATCATCAAGTCCAAGCTCTGGCCTTACACAGGACATTCCCAAAATGCTGGGGATAAAAGAGCAAGATCTGAGAGATTATCAGAGAAGGATGTACCTGCTCCTGAGCTATGCTCAAGTATTCCAGAGAGGAATGGACTTTTGGGAGCTGCTTTTGGAAAACCGAGCCGCTGTAGAGCAGAGTTTCGCACCAGCAGCCAGACAGCTTTTTAATTAAGCAATTACAGTGAAAGAGTATTAATTATACTCGAGTGACACTGTGATACACTGTAGTTAAGTCCTTGAAGCACTAACAGAAGTACTCATAACAAATACACTAATCAGGAAAAGTATCGGGTAATTAATCCTACAATACTGTCCACTTCAAAAACTCAAGGTCTGGCAAGACTGGCTTCCAGCATTTGTTTCCGAGGAGATACAAGGCCACAATTTTTCCTGCAAGCGACTCCTCAGCAGAAGGTCACCCAGTAGCATGCAGGATGTACTTAGCTGATTGGAAAATCATGAATCTCAAGAGCAACTATACCTCGTATTAGGTGTACTCTGCAGCATTCTGGGGCATCACTGTATGTTTGTATCCACTATATTTTTTACCAAAAAAACCCCTTTGGGACGGTTTTATTTCATCACATGTGTGTACACATTTATTCCTGTGTGACAGCGCTGTTTTGGGTGGGATTACTGTAAAACTTGAATGAAAATTTTTTCCCATTTGTCTCCATGAAACCCAGTGCCTTGGCTGGCACACTGTGACAAGTTCTTCTCATTGACATGGCACTCAAAAAACCCACAAATTTTCAGAGGGCAAGAATCTTTGTTTCATTTTTTTCCAGGCAAAAAATCAAAAACATCCTGAGCAGGATTTATCTACATTATCTCCACCACCAATTTGTTCCAGACCCTGCTCCTTCCTCAAAGCAATTCCACAGTTTTTTCTGACATAATTCTACCTGTGCCAGCCACATATTCTAAATAAACACTAATTAACTTTTAATCTCGACAAAATATTCATGATTGATAAAACGGATTTGTGTTTCCTGTCCCATTTCAGAAGGTTGGTCTGTCCCAACAAATGGGATTTCTCTTAATGCCAGTGGAAAATATTCATTTCAGTGGTGATGCAGATAAGGTTTGCCCATGGAACTGACACCATTTACTGCAGGTGTCCAGGCACAAATGGGAAAAAGGTACTTGCTGCCCTACAGCAAGCCCCAAACTCCAGGGTAGGATGATTTTATACAAGGATGGAGGCAAAAGGAAGCTACGCTCATTAAGTACAGCTGAATTCTCAGTTACCTTTCTAAGATGGTTTGTTTTTCTAGGAAGCGTGGCATACATGAGTGCAAGGAGCTACAAGAATCTGTAGTAATTATTTTTCTTGGCCTTTGTATAAGAGGACAGGGGGAAACACCAGGGTTTTTGCAGCCAAGGCATCTACACAGAGATAAAATGGGGGCCCAGCTCCTCCATCATCACAGGCTTCATCTGCTTCAGCTCAGCTTAAGATGCTGCACTGCCTCAGTGCCAGTGGCCACAGCTCCCTCCCCATGCCCTGTCTGCATCCTCTGCCGCAGGAAGGTGCTTGCAAAGAGAAATTAGCTTCCCCTGAAAATCCTTCATTTCCCCTCCACTCTTCCGCCCCATTTCTTTCCCTTCCCTTTCTCAGAGATGTTTAGTTTTCTTTCCCATGTTATTACCAAAAAATCTTGAAAAAGAAAAACATTCAGAGAAGTTAAAGGAAAAAAAAAATTCCAAACCCCAAATATTAGAGCTCTGAGTTTTGCTGAGCAATCAGGAGACTTGTTTAAGAAGGAAAAGTGTTTGCAGAAATCTGGCAAATCTAGGATGTTGTCACCTCTTTCCTATAAAATTGTTCCTCATGTAATTTGGAAACTCCTCCAAGGCTGTTTGTCTGGCTGTACTTTTACCTAGCACGTCTCTGAAGGGTGAGTTCTCTGTGGTTCAGTGCTTGGAAGTTTTTCACACTATCTAAGAACTTTCCACTCTTGCCTCTCGCCCATGCTGGTGGTCCACAGACGATGCTGGGAGGTGCCTGTTCTCTCTTTAACACATATTTTCAACCTCAGCCAAAAACCTTTTGCTACTCCCTTCCCTTGAACACAGAGCAACACCTCACTCTGTTCACCCCTTTTCCCTTTTCTTTGGAGGAAAATGAGCAAAACGGGTTACATCCATCTGCATTGCTGAACTCACAAGAGAAACTTCTGGAACTCTCAAGGACCAAGAGACGGCCCATGTCTCATGTTTGGAGAGCTCCATGCAAGCCAAACCTCCACAGACAGATATCACAGACACAGAAACCACTGGGGAGTTTTTGGCCAGCAAAGCCCGGAGTTTTCCAAGCCCAGCTAGTCAGAAAAAGATCGAGAAGATATTTCAGCACACGCAGGACTAACAGGAAAGACCTCCTGGGCTCTCACCTCCCTGAGTCCAACAAACCACAGAGTCTTTGCTTATACTGGGAGCGGGTAGCTCTGACACTGCACACTCGGTTGCTTTTGCAAACGTATCCAGTAACAAATTCCCCCATTCCCTCTTGGGTTTCCCGTTTCTTCCACAGGATCATATTATCTCATTTGCC
The DNA here is from genome assembly GCA_013400675.1 of Oxylabes madagascariensis. Classification (NCBI taxonomy): domain Eukaryota; kingdom Metazoa; phylum Chordata; class Aves; order Passeriformes; family Timaliidae; genus Oxylabes; species Oxylabes madagascariensis. Next base: position 112,259 of record VYZR01002561.1, on the reverse strand, counting down.
TCAGATGAGCTCCATGGTGAATAGCTCATCTCTCCCCAGTGCTTTGAAGATGCAAAGCAGGACAGTATGGAAATGCCAAGTGTTCCCGTAGCACCAGTAGCCTGTTGGAAGGCGGGAGGAGTGACAGTCCTTATTCTGATCACATCCCCCCTCCAAAATCAACAGTGACACCAGTGTGAAACCAGAACGAGACCCCCGCTGTGAAACAGTTAACATCAGTTAGATCTATTTTGACTTTAAAAAAAAAGCGGGGAAAAAAAAAAAGATTGGGACTACAGTTTATTTTACATGGCTTCCTGGTCAAAGCCTCAATCGTTTGGTAGATATTTATTAATATATATTAAGTGTAAAGAAAGTTAACTGCTAATGTAATTTATTCCTCTCTTT
>VYZR01002561.1:80544-98306 GCA_013400675.1 Oxylabes madagascariensis | reverse complement strand
AAACAAACTTTAATCAATATAGTCTGGTTTCCTGAAGTTAAACGTGAGCTGGGAAATCCAGATTTTGATTTCACCAAATAATTCATGGCTACATCTCCAGAAACAGGCTGGAGAATCCTCCTTAATTTTCCACAGAGTTATTCTGCTGGAATAAAATTGATTCTGTCTCTAGCATGGTAATGCATTCTTGAATCCTGCTTTATACATTTTAGCAGATGCAGCATAGCAGCTCTTTTAATATTTTATTAATATTATATGTAAGACAATATCATTTATCACAGCATTTTGAGACAAGGGTCAAACACTTCTTCTGACAGAAAAATTAAAAATCCTTTTCATTGAGTATTTATATCTTCTGCCATAAATAAAAAAAGAAGTTTTCACATAAAAATCTATTAATTTCAAACCCAAGTGCTTTGTATTTTATGCAAGTGCAAAACCTTTGTAAGGGACACATCCAAACCTCAGTGAATCCCTTGAAAATGCCCTTAAACCCCAAGGGGCTGAGGCTGGGCCCTGTGGCATTTAGTTGTCAAAAGAGGAACCTGGGAACATACACTCATGTGCTAATAATTGAAAGGTCAGTTCCATATACCTTTCATTTTGCACAGGGCTGTACAGGCTGGGAATTTCATCTCCAGTTACCCACAAGTCCAAGACCANTCTCTTAAAAGTTTACTGTTTTCTTGTTCTAAGATGTGAATGATAAGGCTGGGACTGGGAAGTAATTCAGAAATATTTATTCCACTGAGACAATAGCTTTTTGTCATCAGAAGAAAGAATTGGTGGCTACCAAAATGAAACAAAAAGACAACAGCATTAACCATGGCTTGTGCTACACCAGTAAATAAGAAACACCTTTCCAACAGCTCAGCACAACAAAGCCTGGGCCCTGACTGAGGGATGGGAATACCCACCCCAGAAGGTGACCTGGCTGAGGGACACAGCATTTTTATTGTTACTCATACACGTGCAATAAATATAATAAGACACTGGAAGCGTTTCCCCTTCTTCCAGATGATTAATTTACAGCCTGTTTCATTAACCTTTTATGATGTGTAACAGGGATTTATTAAAAAAGTAAACATCTTTGCATCATTTTACAGGTATGACATCCTGACCAAGGTGGGTCTTGGTTGGGAGGAAGCATTCAGCCTGGAACTGGAGCTTACTTTAAATAAATTGACTCCAAAGCATTGAAATCCATGATATAACCAAGACAAAGCACCAAAATAACACCTCTCAAGTGAAGACCAGCATGTGGACATAGCTGAAAGACAGATCTACCTGCAATGCAATGCATTTGTGTAATTAAATCAACCTGCCACTCTCTCATCTATTATGTAGATGCAGAAATACTAATAATAATTATCCTCACATATCTAGAAAGACTGAATTAATGGTTCCAAGCAGCAAGAACTTGTTTGTGTTTGGATCTCTCTCACCAGAGCTTCTTTAACTAGCTCCTGGGTAGNAGCCCCCTCTGATTGCAGCCAACTGTCCATCCTTCCTTCAGCAGGGGGGCTGCATGTAATTTTCTGCCTTCAATTAAGATTCACCACTAAATTCATCTTCTTTTAAAACGACATTATTGCACCCTATGGTATCACATGAAATGCACAGCAAAGGTTTGGGAATTCTTTTGGAGGATGATGGGGAGTGGAAGTCCATGTTAGAGGCACAATGGAAATAAATGCATAATTCAGTCCTTGCTTTTTTATTTGTCCTTGGCATTAATGAAGAACAAATTAGCTACTCTCCTTGGGTGTCTACCAGAAATAATANAAAGACAGATCTACCTGCAATGCAATGCATTTGTGTAATTAAATCAACCTGCCACTCTCTCATCTATTATGTAGATGCAGAAATACTAATAATAATTATCCTCACATATCTAGAAAGACTGAATTAATGGTTCCAAGCAGCAAGAACTTGTTTGTGTTTGGATCTCTCTCACCAGAGCTTCTTTAACTAGCTCCTGGGTAGAATTCATTAATTTTTATTAACAGGGAAAACATTTGTCCCCGTGACAATATTTGCATTGCCTGAATGATTTTCACCTCTGCCACAAGGTGTACTATCGGCTCATACATCACGCAATTACTTGGAGAGCAGAAAGACCCTCAGTCATTAGTGAGTGAATTAAAGATGATCTAAAGAGCTATTAATCACAGTGACAAAAGCCTTAATGTTGCTGTGACCCTGGTGGAGCCTGGGGACTAAAAGGGAAGCTGAGGGAGAGAAAATGGAAACATATGTTTTCTCCAAAATAACCTACCTTAGGAGAACTGTCAAAGACAGAGTCCCTTCAAACTGAGAAATTCTGCCGTACCACTGCTCCTAGATTTTACTAGGACTGGTTCTGTGGCCAGTCTACTTTATTATTATTTACAGTTACTGTAAACAATTAAGCAATAAAAGCTACATGGTATATTCAGATCTTCTTTTTCATTCCCAGAAGTTATTTAAAACCAATATATTCAGAGCAAACTGATACTTGTAACATACTGTAGGATAAACAGAGAGCACTTAACCCACAACATCGTTCAGACTAAAGACTTAGCATCCACATCCCCTGTGGAGAACACCAGGCAGTAAACTCTGCTTCTGCATTTTCAATTTGAAACTGTACTACAAAATAAATTCAAGAAAAAGTGAAGGCTTTCATTTGCTGACAGCAGCTCAGATTCAGAAAGGTGAGTCAGATGTCCAGACAGGCTTATATCACAAAAGCCAAATATATTAATATTTCTATTAACAGATATTTCTAGTCTTCCCAATAACCACTTTAGGCATCCTCAGTTCCAACCTCTTCCTACTGGCAGTGGCTTGAGTTGTCTATAATAAAGTTGTCTCTGTTTTGTGGGCAGTAAGATACCACCACAAAAACTGTACATACAGATGTAGAATGAGAAACACTGCACTGTGTTGTATTTTCTTCAAATGTTACAGTCTGCAGACAGAAGGTAAATAAACTGGTATTTCTCCATCTGTTTGCACTACAAAGGGATGTGTTGGAGCAGCTGAGCTCCTGGTACCCTCTGCTGTGCTCTCTGTGCCTCATGGGCACCACAGATTCCTTCCTGCTAAGAGTGCTCTAATGCTGCTTCCAAGGCATGTTCCCTAAGGACCTGACCCACAGCTCTTGGAAGGTTCCCATTTGCTTCATCAGCTTTGAATGGATGCAGAGGTGCAGGGAAACATCTGTAATGAGCACAGTGGCCAGATATTAAAAATGAGTTTAAGGAACACAAGGAACCTTCCACCATTCTCTGCTCTCCTTTCCCTCCACCCTCTGAGCCTACAAATTAGACAAATTCAGTCCCCCAGAATTCAATCAAGAGGGTTTAAAGTCTCTTGACTCGATCTCAGGCTCCTATCCCGTGCTGGACTCCACAAAGATGAACTTGTTCTTAGACAGGACCGCTGGCTTACTTTTTATAAAACTCTTAGTATTTACTGATGTGATATCTGATCGGTCTAAAGTAGAACTTTCATCTCAATAAGACAGGGCACTACATATTCATCTGGTGTCAGACCCATACATAAACAAGCTTCCTCAAATGACAGATCAGAAGCAAGAAGTGGCCTCTTTCTTCTAATAGCATCAGCCCAGCTGCAGATCTCAGTGGCGCTTATTCTCAGCTGGTCTGCTTTCAACTTTCACTTCCCATTTAGAAAGCTAAATTGGGAGTGCTTTAATCTTCTGGGTTCGTTTCCTTAATGAGAAGTGAAAGGTATAAGTGGCAGCAGGTAAAGAGATATTGAAAGCTGTGGCAGACTAGCATTTAAATTTTAAGAAAAGCTAGATCAGAGCATTTTCTAACATTCCTTTCTTCTATGATAGTAAGAAAATATTACAAAAGCCATAAAAAACAAAGTTTTTTTGCTGGGAAGACAGCACATCAGCAAAAGGGCAAACTTGGAGCAGGGCAGAGAGGAGAATGTGGATTTTGTCCTGGGGTATGCTGCAAAACTCTACCCCGATGCACCACTGAAAGGCTTTCATTTGAGCTCACATTTCTCAAAGAGTGTGTTCAGCTTCAAAGTAAGCAAAGACACTCTTGTTGCTTGTAATGTCCTCAACACCTCACAGGATGAGGCCTTAGGAGCAGCAAACAAAGTTGTGGTTAAGAACTCCCCTAAAAGCTTCATCCTGAAAGTATTTTCTGCTAGTGGAAAACATCATGGCTTGGATTGTTCGGTTTTCCTTTCCAGATATTAAAAAAAATGTCATGTCTCTGCATCATTTCTTCCTTCAAAAAACCTGAAGAAAACTAACAGAAAAGCAATCTGATGTAACATGCATCCCATGAAGAGGCAGGTGTGATGCCAGGACAAGCTTCACAAGCCTCAGCCTCTCAAAAGAGCACATTTCCTTGCTCATTCCTTCACCCAAATACTTTTCCTGCTAATCTATGTTTGTTTAGGCAGAAAGAAATTCCTATCCATTTTGTTCACAACCAAGGAGTCTCACAGAAATCCAGGCCCTGGGTTTCGAGATCTGTGCCCACTTGATGATATCACTTACGTCAACATTTCCAGAAGTGGCCGCAGCGTGGGACTCCCCTTCCACACGTGCAGCCTCAGCCCCACTGCTCCGCTCCTCCCGGTGCCTCAGCACACCTGGGTCCTCCAGGTCTCCTCCATCATTACATTTCTTCTTATACTTCCATTAAATAATTACACAAGAGATACAAAATAAGAGATTCGCTGCCTTTGTGTCTCCCCTTCCAATAAGTTACAGCTGAAGTGACCTGGGGAAGAGTTGTCAGATAAAAATGCTAAATCTCAGCAGCAGAAGGGAACAATTGGGGCACATTTTATGAATATTACCCCAAATCCATTAGCCATCAGGCACGATATCATGGAGTACACCACTGGTGCTACATTCCCATGGGGAGCAATCTGGAAAAATAGGTTTATACTGAGCCAAGACACCTGCTAACACCCTTCGCTGTGGTCCCCACTCTGTACCTGAATTTTTCATGGCTAATTAAGAGGTAACAGCACCTAATTTCCCACTGCACTTCAGGTGTTTGGAGGAGTGCTTTATTGTGTTTCCTTGCATTTCCCCTGGGTTTTGTCCCTACACATCCGACCCATGTGTTACTGACTTAGCTCATTAAATATAAATTGACATCTCCACTACGCTGAGTGGAGTATCCTCAAAATCCCTCAAATATCATCGTGCCTCAGAAGTAGCGTGGAGGAGGCCAGAATATCCGTGCAAGTGAGAGTCTGGGAAACAAAACTAACAGAGGTTCATTCCCCTAATACATGGAAAAAAAGGGGATCCAGTGCAAATGAAGCATGGGATGGTAAATAAGGGCTGTATTCGCTTGCAGTCATGCACTATAGCCATTAAACCTTAAGGTCTTAAAGGTACCAAGCAATGCATATGATAAATTTCTCAAAAACATCCCAGCCATAACATAGTTCCTGCTGATTGCTCATTTACCCATAATGCATGCTGTCATAGCAAAGCCTGACAAATGACAGCCAAAGCTCAGGTTATTTTTTACGCTGACTGCCAAGCCCCTCACCTCAGATTATTCATTTATTAGGGCAATCACTGAGGTCTGGGTACTTAATATTGTTTTCACCAAATATGAAAATGATCTACTTGCCTATTCTTTAGTTCCTCCTAGGGCAAGCCATTTATCATCAGCCCTGGATAAATGACTGCTTCATTATAGCCATAATTTATGAGATGTTAGAACTAAAGAGCCACACCTAAAGACTTAAAGCTTTAATATGGATTAAAATAAGATAATCAATCAAGCATATACAAATTCTCTTTAGAATTATTTCTTGCTTTGAAATGGCTTTGCATTTTTAGAGTGGAAGTAGTCTTAAATTTCTTCTTATCCAACCCCAGCCAAACTTGCTTAAATGTCCACGAGGAAGTCTAGGATTTAACCTTGTTGGTCAGCCTTAGATACTGCTTGGCAATCATTACATAATTCAATAAAACTGCCTTTTGAGTTAAGGACAATTTTTTGTAGTTTTGATGGCATAGCTGTAACCCAGACTGAGAAGATTTGCAGGCCTTCAGTCCAGAACAAGTAGGGAAAATGCAAAGTGATGCCAGGCTCCAGCATTCTCCATAGATGCTGCCATGCTTTTCATCCTCTCCTGTGGAATTTTGCTGCTCTGGTGTTACAGAAGAGAGACATTTGAATGTTACTATTGAAAAAATATTTCCATGGTTTTAAGGGGATTTCTCTGCCTGAAACAGCATTTTGCAGCTCAGAGAGAGAAACTGAGAGAGAAAATTTTGCAGCTTGAGTGAGAGAAACTTCTTCCTCTAGCTGGGGAGTTAAACATCCCTCCCTTCCCCGAAACAGTGTTACAGATGAAAGCAAAAGTTTCTGGTTAGTCTTGATTGTATATTTGCCAGCACAAAGCCAATATAAATATTATTCCTCAAGCAAGCACCTTGCTTGAAACACAAGCCTAAACCTACTTAACCACTTAATCCTGTATTTTCTGAAGCCCCTGTTGGAAAAACATAATATTTTAGGGTTTTTTGAGCACATACCACCAAGACAAGGATGCAGCTACAGTTTCCACTGCCAGCCAGGCATTCTGTGGGCAAAAGTCTCAGGCAGTGCTGGAGCCCCTGGGACTACAGGCAAGATGACTGAGCAAGAAGAACAGAGCAGGTGATGCAGGATGTGATGAGCAGGCTGCTGGGAGAGGGGACTTTGTTTTCTCCTGCACCAAGCCACAGCCCTGGTGACATGCACACCTACCTCATGGACAACCTGAGCACCTTCCTGAAGTTCAAGCCTGGATAATGCACCCAGAAGAAACACAAAGCCCCTGTACTTGTAACCACAATTATAAAAACCAAACTTTCCCAACTGCAACAGCTCCTTGCTCTCAGGATAAGCGCCTGTGAGATGTGTTTTACTGAAGCAGATTGTTGGGTTTATGATGAGAGAATACATTGCAGCTTCACTCAACACAGCTTTAGCCAATGAGGCTTCGTCAGTGATGCTAACACTGATTTAAATTTAATCCCAGCGCCAGGCTTTGTTAGCTAAAGGACATTTTTCACTCTGGGTTAAGTTCCTCTCTCATGCAACCTGGTGTCAGCACTTCAGCAGGAATAAAACCATCCAAACTCTGCAGTTCCCATGTATGAAAGCTGTTTAAACATATCTGTTGAAGGAAATGCTTGATACACACCTTATAGATGCAAGGAAATTTTAAAAATCTACCTACATATGCAGTTATAAACATATAAATGTATAGGAACATATTTGTTGGCACAGGTACATATAAGATTTTTTTTGATAAACAGCTAAAACACAAGATTATAGGCACAATCTAAAAGAACTTAAAGACTGTATTTTCATCCAGGGCCCCAAAAAGTCCATTTCCCTAATTATTTTGGGAGGTTTTAACTGGAAGTTCAATAGAATTGAGGCACAATGCTGTTCTCAACCTCAAATGTGCTGAGAGAAACCCAGTTCCCCTGCATGAGCCATTCCCCCTGACTCAGCCTCTAGATTTGGCAGGGAGGTGATGCTCCATGGCAGTGGAGGAGCACAAGGACCACGTTTGTCTCAGTGCCATTGGGCTGGGGGACAACACTCCCAGCCAGGCTGCACCAACCCCTCCCAACCCATTTCCCTCAAGGGGACCAGCACCACTCCAAGTCAAAATCCATCATCATCATCCTCTCTTAAAACAAATTCTCTCTCAGAGCAAGAAGCTGTGTTCCACATTCTTCGCCAAAATAAATGTAAAATCAAGTTAGAAACCCTCCAAAATAGGGTTGGTAATGCAAATATTGACACAGCAAAGAAGAGGGAGTGCAAAGCATGGCTGGACAGACAGTCTGAATACAAAATATTTCACAAAAATGTCATCTTTATTTAGTGGGTGATGAAATCAGCAACTATTTTAAAAGATTTATAGTTTTTGTAGCCCAGACACTTATGCCCCCAAGTCATATAATGGGAATGTGAAGCAAAGGCAGTTTTCACAAGTTATGTTTGGGATTAATGTGGTGAGCACTCTCAATGCCAGCCTCGTGCCGATTTCCGTGGAAGTTTTGCAGGAGCAGAATTTCTAGGAACAGGTAATTAAGCAATGTTCTCCCCCACTTCTTCTTTTTCTACACAATGCCTTTATAGTTACACAATTTAATTCTTCTTACACCAGGCTGAGTCACCACCAGCCACCGCAACACTGAAGGCACGCTCAGGATGCAGAATGGAATGTACACATTGAGAAAACACGAAGGAAAAAAAAAAAGGGCACTTCTTTTCAGTGCTGTCAAGTGGCACATACACCTTGGTGGTCAACTTAGGCCAAACCCTGCACCCTGTAAGGCCATGGCCCTCTGGTTTGCTTCACCAGGAATTCTGCAGCCCAAGGGACTGCTCGAGCGTTGTGTCACCTTGTTGGCTGCCATGTGAATTGCTGGTCTAACCTTTGTGGAGAATCCTGCTTCTCCTTTCACAAGGAATGAACAGCATTTAGAATAAGAGAAGAAGGACATCTTTAAGTGGAAAGGTTCTGCTTCTCAGCAGCTCCTTTCCTCAGGCAAACACACCTGGCTGAGAGGACACACCAGTCCTTGGGGACACTTCACCTGTAGGAGTGACACTCATTCTCCACTGCTTAGTGATGATCCAAGCATAAGGTTAAGGAGAATTATGACCAAACTGTAAAGGCACCAGGGTTTTCAAAAACATCTCTGTAATTACTGCTCCTCAGCAGCTCTGTCTGAGCCAGGCAGCTCAAAAAGGCTGTTGTGGTGTCTCCAGGTGGACAACATCTGCCAGCAGCTCTGCTTGGATCATGGAAGTGTGGTACATCATCCTCCATAGCCCACCTAATTGGCCTCCAGCCCCTAGAGAGCCTTGTACCTGCACACCCTCCCTTACTCAGCAACACCAAATGTAGTTGGTGTCTAAACAAAACCACTGCACCTTCCCTACAAAGCTCAGATGTGGGCTTATCACATTAATTATTATTCATTTACGCTGCTAAAAATACCCCTTTTTATTCTTGTTTTATAATGAGCGCTGTTGTTCTATTAAGCTGAAAAAGTTGATGTGAACAGAACAAGAAACAGCATCCATGCAAACTGCTAAGTTACCAATTAGCTCCTTAAAACAATTGAAAGTCACAGAGCCCCCTCAATGCACAGAGGCAGTTAATTAATTAACATTAGATGTGATTAATAATGAGTCTTGTTTAATAGTAAATATCTGCCTGCAATGCCTGCATGTCAGAACAAAAAGCCTTCAGAGAGCGGGCAACTATATTTATCCTGATTGCGTTTGGGATTTTAACATGTTTTGTGCAGGCTGACAAATGGCCTATTAATTATCTAATGTTGTCTGACAACAACAGCTTGATAAAGATGTATGTTTTTGAATTGGTGGATGAAAACTGCTGGAGAAGAGCCCCAGAGGGGCCTTGCTGTCCTAAAACTGGGCTCCAAGCCATGACAACAGGCAAGACAAAGCCCTATCTCCTGCCACAGCCTTCGGAGATAAAATATGTCTTGGCATTAGGAACGTTTTCAGAAAACTGCTTCTGCAATATCTGATTAGGAAAAGGAGGAGTATGTCTTTACTAAATTGGGGTTAAGGCATAATCAATATCATATATGGAGTGTCTGGCCTATTCTGCATAAACACAGGCACTTCATATTATTAAGGAGTCTATAATGCAGAGGAAGCATATGGCAGGACATTGCAGCGCTTTCTATTCTTTTTATTTAGAACTTTATCTTCCAACCTGTTTGACAGCTGCTCCTAAGTGGTTTCACAGTGCCAAATTATTTTTATGATTGTTTGATGTTTTATTCTCCCATTTCAGTTAATGAGATAGGATCCCACAATGGTCATAATTCAGAGCTGTCAGAACTAAAAAGCATGCTTGTGGCAAGATAGCCTGATGGTAAATAAGGCTAAAAGCTGCAGATAATAAAAACTCTCTTATCAGAGTCTCCTCTGCAATCAAAACTTGGTTTGGATCCTTCTTTCCTTTGTGCTCTCTTGTACTACAACCTTCCCTTTTGGACAGGTAAACTATCAATCTTTGGGTAATGTCACCCTTTTAATTCTGTTCAACCTTTCCTTGTAATGAAATGTGTAGGATACACAGGAAACGTTGAAATGTCTAAAGATATTGAGTGCTATATTATAATTAAAGGGCTGGAGTCCTGTTTATTGTGCCAAGGGAATAATTTGTCATATATGCTTAGAAGAAACTGTTCAACAAATGACCTTTAAGAGTCCCAGGAAATGGGATATCTGGCATTCCCCAGGGATTTAACAAAAACTTTCAAAAAGTTCACATTTTAGATCCTAACTTTTAGGATGAGAACTTCTGTCTCTTTTATTCTTGGATACTTTATATAGGGAGCATATAAATAAAGAGCATGAGATATAAATAAGTAGTCTTGGCTGCTACACCACAGGACTGAAAATTGAGGCTTCTTTGTTCTTATCTCTACCAAAAAGTTTCTGCATGACCTTGTAATTTCATTGCCAAATGTCTCAACTTCCCTAGTTAGAAAATATCTGTAAAATACCTTATCACTCATCTTAGACAAGTCTCCCACCATTTTTTTTCAGGAATGCACCACATAATTCCATTCTGTAGCTCAGATGCTACAACACCTCTATTTGTGACAGTCCAGAGGATCAAAGATCCTGTTTCCTTTCAGAATCAGAAAAAAATACTGTAACCAATGGATTAGGAAAACCTCCCAAGCAAAAAACATTTGAAGAAGTTGCAGGAGTTGCACTGGTCCATTCATACATGGTTAAATGCAAACAAAAGTTTCCATTATTTGGAAAAAGCAACATCAGGCATGCAACAGAAAGAAGGGAGATGTAGGCAACTTCTCCAGATGCTGGCAAAAGGGAATGTGGGACAGGAGGGGCAGAGCAGAAACTCCTCAGGAATCTCCTCTGGAAACCTTCACCTGTGGCTTGGCTGTTGAGGTGAACTCCAACAACTGGAACTCATAGAAAAGCCTCTAACATCCACTAAAAGAAATTCTGATCCTCAACACTGACAGCCAGGCATCTCTAATGAGCTCACTCCAGAATGAATAACTTATATCCCCAGTATGCACCTCATTTCCTACTACGCTTTTTAAACAAAAAATCATGGAAATGATTGTGAAGCAACCAAAACAAAGCACAGCAATGACCAGTTGAATTAGCACTCAAAGCCCAGGTATGCAAACCCATGTCTAAACAAGTCTGGGATTTTTTGTATGTGTTTAAATAAATTTTTAGGTCCAAATATGTGTCCATAATAAGCAAGAAAACGGAACAAAGCTAATCTCAAGTATTCTACTGCACAGGTCTCGGCACAGGTCTCACACACAGTTTGTGGTTGGAGCATGGCAAATCCACATTGCTAACATTTTTTCCTCTCCCATTATGAAGGCCCGGTGTGATAAAAAGGGGCACAGCACTGTAGGGGCTGCCCACATCCAAATCCAAGCACAAGAGAGCTGATTCAGCAATCGCCTGGTGGGTTATACGCACAGGGTGTAAGAAATGCTTCCCTTTGCATCCTTTGCCGAGACTACAGCCAATAAATGTTCCTGTAACTGTCAGATCAGATCCTGGGGATCCGCCAAAAAGCCGTGGGAGCAAGTCCAGAGGAGGAGCATGTAGGAGCAAATGAAAGCCAGTTGTGCTCCTGATGTCCACACCAGTTCTGAACAGCACTTGAGCCAAGGTGCCGTGTTGGGCAGAAACACCTTGGCCACACCGATTCCGTCAGCCTCGGGGAAGGAGAGGAGCAAGAGCACAGCCCATCCCTCTGCCTGCACCCCAGGGAAGCATGGAGATAACCAACACAGGCAGCTCTGGGGCTGGCAGAGCACTTGCACATCCCTCCCAGTGTGGGAAAGGCAGGAATATCACATAATTTTCACATTCCTGAGGTTTCAGGCTTGTCGTCTTAGACCATCATCACTATTCGGGTTTTGACATTTGTCAAATAGCAGAACCCAAAAATCCCTTGGCTACAGGGGTCTCACCCAGGGCTTGATGCAAAAGATCTCAAGTGATCAAGGCTCTTTCCATAGACTTTCCATCTGGGTTCCCAGCAGTTTCCCTCACTTCTTTTGTCTCCAGCTCAGTACAAAGTATATTGATATTGATTTGGGGCATGGGGGAAAGGAAGGGAAGAAGGAGGAAACCTCAATGTGGATGGCATAAGGAAATTTGATACAGCTTTGCAAAGTTCAGGTACTCCTTTTTTCAATCACAAGGAAAGAAAATTGATGATGCCACAAGTTTAATGCTAATTGATTTATTACCTGCCTAAGCAAATCCTGAGCAATGCAATGGCAGGCTTAGACTTAAAGCAAATGATTTACAAGATAATGTTTGACTCTGGGAAAGGGTAATCAGATCCAGATACAATGGATGATAGGATAATTGAGAAGAAATAAAAGAGGATAAATTGCCATGTGCTAATGAGCTTACAGGCCCTAATGGGGAGGACATCAGTTTTAACACTCAGGTTATGAGCTAGGAGCAAGGTTTTTTTCCTTCAACAGCTAAAGATGTAGTGCTGAAACAAACCAAGATTAATGGTGTCCCACTCACTTACTTAGCCATTCTTTACACCTTCAGCAGCTTCCTGCGTTAAATGTCTGGCTGTTTTTAAACCAGGTTTATCCAAAGCAACTCACCTCACCTGGAAGCCATACTACCTATATCTAGGTTAAGGCAGGTCTGTTGTTTGGGGATGAATGACTCAAAACAGCATTTCTCCCCCTTGCAGCACTGGCTGCCTGATGAGTTTGCAATGTCTTTGCAGGTCTCTTTAGGATCATAGGAATATTCTCAAGCCTTTATACGGTCTCACTGCACTCAGGTTTTGAAGCAGTTGCCAGAGCAATGCTGTCTCACATCATGATTCATTTTTATATTTTTTTCTCCCTCCATCCCACATCACCACCTAGAACCAGGGACACTTTATTGGTATTTCTGATTACTGCTGTAGCCATCTAAATTTTTCAGCAGGATGGGGGTCTCTCCAGCCCTGATGTAGAAATGCACTATATGAATGGTGCTAGCCACAGAGTAATAAAAAGACAGTGCCGTGTGCTGTTATTGGTAAGGAATACAGAAATGAAGCACTTCCTTAGAGACCAAGCCCATATTCCAGGGCAAGGCTTCCAACAAATGAAGTTTAATATGATGAATTGTGGTACAGTTCCAGAATGAATACAACTCTCAAAAATGCAGGTCAGCTGAAGCTTTTAAGCTACAATGTGCACAACATGTCCAACACTCAATTTTAAAGAGCAATATTTCTAGTTAACATGCACAGAAGTATCCACAGCCCTTCTGAGTTAATACACGGGGAGCTTTTTCCCTTTTTTTGCCATGCCACACCACACCCTTTAGGCGTCCAGACTAATTACGAATCCTGTGCAATATCAGTGCAGGTAGCTCCTTTCCTATCAAGGGGGAGGATGCCAACAGGGCCCCCTGTGAACCCCCCTACCCACACCAGGGAGCAAAACGCCGTGAGCAGCCTGGGAGCAGAGGAGCAAAGGACAGTCTGCCCCTACCAGGGATGGACGTGCTCCAAAGGGCAGCTCCAAGCTCTGCTCACCAAATCACCTTTCATTGTCCTGACCCAGATTTTAACATTTGCTTTAGATTTAGGAACACGGATCACAAAACCACAGATCAGTAAACGCAATGGTTTGGTGCTGGTACCCGGTGCCTGCCCCTCTGTAAGGAGAGATGTGGTAAGGAGCTGGTTCAAGTACTTCTGCAGGAAACCAGGAACCAACTTGTATCTGAGATATCCCTTTTTCCCCCACACACCTTATCAAGTATCCCCTGGAGCTAAGCTATTGTCACCTTGAACACAGAATGATTTCACGTCAAAGTAAACAAGACTTTCCTAGTTTCTTCCACTGAAAAGTCTCTGGTCTAGTTGTAAAACAGAAAAGAACAACTAAAAAGGATAAATATTAAATGTCTTAATGTATTACAAGTCTTAACATATTAGCATGTTCCTTCAGGGAAACCAGCCTGGAGCAGCAGACTTGAAATGGCTGCAATTAGTACAAGGATTGTTCTGCTTGAAGCAACTTGCCTTTTCTGTTTGAGAGGAACACACAGTGTGAGCTCCCTGTTCTGCTATCAGGCACTTACTGTACAAGCAAACAGGATATGATAGGTGTGACTCTGGTAATTGTCCCTATTCACTCTTACGGATAAAAAATGGGTTTAATATGCTGGGGCAAAAAAAAAGAGGTCAACTGAATATTGAAGAGATTGCTTGTTTGCTTGTAGGCATTGATGTTAGTTTTAATTTTATCTACTGATTCTACAGCTCTGAGACAGAGTCACAGCATATCCAGCTCCCACTTCCACAGCTATGGTAGTTTTTCTGTTGATGTTGAAGTTGCACTAAATCCCAGCGACCTGCGTATGCAAACTCCTTTCCCTCTGTGGAACCTTCTAACATTTACCCACCGAAAAGAAAAACTAATATTAGGCATAAAATTAAAATAACATTTGCTCTTCTGAGATGACAGCTTCAAGTTTCTGGTTGCCCATCACACCAGTGCATGTGCTGGTGCTCCACTTTCAGCTTCAGCCCCTTCACCCAAAGCACTGCCCAGAATCAAATGTTTTCTCACTCAGGAGAATCCTGTAATTCTGCAAATGCCCAGCAGAGCTGAGGTACATTCCAACGAGCCTGAGCTTTGCTGTAGGCACACCTCACACCAAATTCAGCCATGGCTCACACTGTCACTCCCACTCCCTCCAATGACACCCTGCTCCTCACTTCACTGCTGTCCACAAATACCTTTAATGCCTGTGCTTGTATTGAGCCTTACATGGGAGAACAACAGCCAGAGGTTTGAGCAAGCAGAGGCACAGAGCTGAACACCAAAACCGCTCAGTCCCTGTTAGAAAGGCAGCATTTGTGCCTCACATTGCCTGACTGTGCTTGCACTCAAATGAAGAGGAGGACAGGGAGACTTAGAGGGAATTGTTGCTGTTTGCACATAACTGCACAAGGCTTTTTGTATGGCAGACGAAAACAACAGGAGGCCAGAAGGAAAGCAGGACTTCCTCTGCACCAAAGTGAAATCACCAGTGCTTGAGGGACAAAGGACTCCATTGGTCAGAGGTGGAAGGCACTGAGCCACCAAGGCATCCCACACCCGCAAAAGCAGGAGCTGGGACCTCTGTGCATCCCCATGGCAATGCCAAAGACACAACAGATCCTCTCTAAGTGCTGTCATATGGATGCTCTTGGCCTTAAATTTCATCTCACCTATGTGTCTTTATGTCTGAGGTATTCTTTTCCTTAAACATTATTAATATATTGGAATATCTTGTTTGCAGGTCTTGTTTGGGTTTTTATTTTAACCTTATTCTCTACAGCAACCAATTCCCCAGCCTGCAACCACCACATGGCGATCAAGGACATACACACATTCAGTGGGAGCTCTAAACCTTTCCTTTCTGTAACAGACTTCTCTACTGAGGCAAAACCTTCTATTACTCACAACTTGTCTCCCAAGGCTTTCAAAACCTCTATCTGCCCCACTGGAACACGTGGCACAACCTTACACCCACTGAATAGAGGGTGTGTTTCGGGAGACTCCAGTTCTGCTGGCCAGCACTGTGCTGTCCCACTGACACCTATGAAGTGTGGCTGCTTCCCCTCCTGCAGAGCCGGGCAGCATCCCCTGCCTGGAGATGTCTGAGGAAAACCTCTCTGCTGTGGGGTCATTAACATACCTCGCTGCCTGCAGCGGTGCAGGGCAGCTGCCGTCCCTCCCACAGTGCTGTGGCAGGAAATATTTCATCCTCCCGCAGCTGTGCCAACATTTCCAGAGTGCCTTGGCTCTGTGAAAGCAGACTTTTTGACCCTGCATTTGGCACATGCACAAGGAAGAGGCACAAGCAGGCTCACACAGGGGTCAGTGCACGCTCACCTCGGTCCCAGTGTGGCCAGCACCTCTGGCTGCACAAACTGGGGTGAGCCCAGGAGGGTCCCCCAGTGCCCACAGCACAGAGATGTTAATGACAGAGCTGTTAATGAGCAAAACATCGAGCTGCACCCCCAGCCACAGCATGGCACAGGCACCAGGGAAGGTGCCAGCTCAAGTCCCCTGTGATGGGGTTTGAACATCAAACACCAACAAACCAGAGGGAGCCTGGGCCAACACAGGATCACCAGCACAGGATCCACAGGAAGGTGGATCAGAAAATCTGGATTTGTGTCTCTACTCCATTAGTTTTCCCACAGGAACAGGTAGTTTCTAACTCTGCTGATTTTTAAAACAGCCTCTTGGTGCCTCAGTTTCCCATCCATGTAAAAGGGATCATTTTCATTGCCTTATTTTATCCCAGTTTATCCCTTCAGACTACACACATTTCAAGACAACAACTACTATGTACATGGGCAGCTGGTGCAACTCACCCTGACCCACTGCAGGCATGCACCTGGCTTACCAGTAATGACAAAATGATAATCTTAACACTTGCCACTCCCATAATTTTAATTTTTTTCAACTGATCTTGTTAGCCCACCAAATTCATTATTAGCTACCAGAAAACCATTTACAACACATAGAACTTAAACAGCTGAGTCTGCTTTGGATTTTTTAAAATAAACATCTCAAACCCAGATCTTGAATATGACTCCAAAACTTTTTGGGAGGTGGAGGATTTGAAAAATAATTTTATCTGAGGTGTTAGCTCGTACATCAGTGATTTCAGCTTGATGCCACTGGAAGTGAGTGAGTTGCAATGTTTTGAGAATCAGAATGAATAATGGAAACATCAGCTCAGCCCTGACCCCGGGTGTGGAGGCACTGCTGTGCTGGGCTACAGCCCCACTGCCTCTGTCTCAGCCAGCAGGTAAAGCTCAGAACAGGGAAATGCACATGGGGGTGGGAGAAAAAAAATAGAATAATAGTGCAGAGCATGGATAAGCCATACACAGATATTGGTAATTTCAAATAGGTACTTCTCAGAGGAGCTGTACTGCACACCTTTGACCTTTAACTGGAGTGCTCAAACATTGCTTGTAATGATGACTACCAATGAAAGTCCTATGCTGTGCTTGGCTGCACTTTCTATATGAGTGCCAGCAGTAAGATAAATGATAAACTGGTTCACTGGAGTACTAGTGGTTTGGGGGCTATTGATTTTTGGTCCATTCTCTTTAAAAGTGAGATCTAAAAAGTTGACAGAGGGTCATTAATTTCATCATATACTTGTCGACTCATCCATAACCAATCCAGGGGCTGAGTGCGCTTGTCACTCTCTGTTTGCACTTTATTTGTTTAGGTTTTCTTTGTGATTCTACATTTTTCCCCTTTATTTCAGCTTTGTGTTTATGTTCCTGCTGTTATTTCTTTTTCCCCTCCAAATGAGTGCCTCGCTTTGCACTTCTACTGAAAAATGCTCTCTTATAATATATTTGTATTATAAATAAATTCAGTGGCTTCATTATCAAATCTGTGCTAGGAGAGGAAGTCACCTCCGTTTAGTGCTATTCATTTAAAAAGAAAAAGAACTGCTATAAAATTCATCAATCTTAATTGTGCAATCTGAAGGATTTTGATTGAATAAACACTTGTCTGAAGACTTCAGGGTCTTGTTTGAAAGACATATTTAGAAAAGAGTTGGAGAATGTTTCCCTTATGAAGCTCCAAAGGTCCATGACAGTGTTCTCAGGTGACAGGGAAAAGACTGAATTCAAATAAA
>VYZR01002561.1:46359-66338 GCA_013400675.1 Oxylabes madagascariensis | reverse complement strand
GAACAGGTTAAACAGAAGTTGTGAATTATTTTTTTTTTCCCTTTAGTCTGATTTTTTTACACCCAGAGAAAGCAAAAGATACGCATGCAATTGTGGTCAAAATACCATGGAAGCTACATGCCGCAGCAGGATGCCTGTCGGATAGACAATTAAAGTGGCCCAGGAATGACATATCCCCTCTTGCCAACATAATTAAGGTGTATTATTTGTCAGGGAGGTCAACGGTGAACAAATGTCCTAGCAAAGTGAGACTGAAAGACAGGGAAGGAGCAGATAATGAAATTCAGGGATGACAAATGGCTTTGAGCCTGACACTGTGGCATCTGACAGAAAGAGACATCCAGCGAGTCTGAAACTTCTGCTTGTACTCTGTGTTATTTCATTCCAGCTTTTCCATAAAGAAGTCCCAAGCAGAGCATTTATAAGCTTTCCTTTAGACACGGTGAAAATGCAGATAACAGGTGAGAAAAAGGGCTATCACAAAGGCAGAGTTTAACCTGTTCTGTGTATTTTTATTTCCTAACCAAGGAGCCCTGAACCCACCTTCATTAACCCCGTATTTTTTGGGTGTCTCCTCCCAAGCCCCTTGCCCAGGGAGGGTGCTGGAGGACCATGAGGTGCCTGTGGAGAAGCAGGAGCAGCAAAGGAGCCTTTGTTCCAGCCTCAGCTCCCATCCTCACCTCACACCCTCACTATCACCTTGCCTGCCTTGAAGTCGATTTGTTCTAGAAGATGTGGGCCCTGAACTCTCTCTTGACATTTTTTTTCCTGTTTCTTGTTCCTCCTTCCTCTATACAAAAGTGAAAAATGACAGCTCTTTTTTCACCTGCAAAGCCACACTTAGGGACAAAGGCCAGTGCTTTTTCTTGCCTACCAATGGCTGAAGTTTTTGGTAGCTTCATCCCCTTTAAAACTGATTTCCAGCAGTGTGCAAGCTAAGATGCACTCACACTTGCTGGTAGTTATCTCTGTAATAAAATGCTTATAAGACCTGGAAGGCTGTCACAATAAAATTCTTTGTTCTTACTAAAAATTATCTTAAAACCTTTTACACCCGTATGTTAGAAATTGATGAGCAGAGCAAAAAATTCCAAATGTTACTCTTGCCGTTCAGTCAGTGGTTAAAAAATATTGCTGGTTGTTTTTAACAGATTTCTAACCCTGGCATGCTCCCTACATAGATAATAAAGTTGACCATTTACAAAAACTACATTAATTTCAGATCTGAAAAACAGACATGTTAGATCTGAGTCTTCACTTGAGTGAAATTAGGGTGTTTTAAGGTCATTGATCCTAGTTTGATCAAGGAAATATTCACAGATGCATTTTACAGGTTAGCTGTGTATTAACTCAGTGCAGCACATAGGTTACACTTTTCATGTGTCATTCTGAACTGACACACGAGGGTTAGGGACAGAATAATGCCAGAGGGAAAAAAGGATCTTATATAGTCCCACTACAGCCAACCCAACACCTTTTAAACAGATGCACAATAATACAGTTGGCAAAATTAATATAACCTGATTACTCCTTTTATGGCATTTTAGGAATGGTGAAATTACCTCGGTCCATTTTACCATACCGCAGAAAATCACAAGCAGCCTTACAGGAGGCTGAAAATCTCCATATTTATGAATGAGGCATGGATGATTAAGATAAAAGCATCCCTGCTATTGATCACGGGCCTCTCTCATCTATTAAAATAATAAAACTACATAATGCTGCAGCACTTAAAACTCAGCACTGGAAGAAGGTGACCGAATGCAAACGCTGGTGGTCATGGCTCAAACACGCCTGGTGGGTTTGTGCACAGAGCTCTCAGCACCACCAACACCTACCAGTGACCAGAAACTGGTCTAGTAAAGCATCATTCCCAAAACTATCAAAATACAGCCCTGTATAAAATATTTTTATTACATTTTTTATTCTGGTTTTCTTAAGGAAAAAAAAGGTATTTTTTTTCCAAGTGAAAATCGTGGGGATTTTACAGCAAAAAGTGTGTCCTTTTGCTTGGCAGAGGGTGGAATATCTCTGTCATGCTGGAAAACCACGGCGAGCTGGCCTGATATTAGCCTGGATCCAATTAGAAACACTTTTCTCTTTTAACCCAGGTGGAATTGCACAATTATAACAGCAAAACCCTGTGCTGGAGAGGAAATGGAGAAAGTTGTTCTTGCTGAAGAAAGGAATAAAGGTCTGTTCAGTGGTCCACAAAAAACTTACACAAAGAGGAGGGCTGAGCACGGCTCTGGAACCCACGATCAAAACCAGGATTGTGCTCCATGGTAGGACCAGGTACTGAGCATGCATTTGTCCCTGCAGGAGGGGAGGAAGCACCCTGGCTTTCCATCAGGGAGAAAAGCAGCTTCTCCAGAGCATGAGGGACACAATCCGTATAAAAACTGCACCACCCATGCACTGCACCTTGTCTGCACCCAAACCAACGTTGCAAGAGAAGCCCAACAGCTCAACGAGGCTCCTTCCACCAACTCAGCCGGTTTGAAAAAGGGAAATACCAGCAGCTGCTCAAAGGCAGCCTCCATCACACTGAGGGGATGTGGCCACTGCAACAAACTCTGGAGTAATGCACATGGATATTTGTGCTGTGTCTGTGTTTGTGTTTGTGTTTGTGTTTGTGTTTGTGTTTGTGTTTGTGTTTCTACAGCCCCAGATCCTCCTCTGCGTCACTGAGGGTTCTGACGGTGCCACCAAGTCCCTGGTAGTAACCTACTGCAACAGGTGCCTCAATCCTGCCTAAAGATGCAAATCATTTCAACAGAGATTCTTTCACAAACTGCAGTAAAAAGTCTGAAACTTCATACCAGGTGTCATTTCTTCTGAGTAAAACAGAATACACGCACACAAGTCTAATTAACTGACACTTTCCTTTGAATTACTTTGAAAACCATGAGACAAATTTCATGCATCTCCATGTGTACACTAAACACCTTAAAAAAAAAAAAAAAGGTATGTTGTGAATCTACAGGATTCAGCTTACAGTACTGAATGAACTGGGAGCTGTAG
Organism: Oxylabes madagascariensis; assembly: GCA_013400675.1. Lineage (NCBI taxonomy): Eukaryota > Metazoa > Chordata > Aves > Passeriformes > Timaliidae > Oxylabes > Oxylabes madagascariensis. The sequence continues at coordinate 63,314 of VYZR01002561.1, read as the reverse complement.
TAGGACATTTCCTGACCTATTTTTCTGTAATTTAATGTGGCAGCATCGCAGGAAAAAGCATTTACTATATATTTGCCAAAATGACCTGTTCATATTTTTTTATTCACATTTCCAATGAAAATATTTATATAATTATTTACCTCCGAAAGGCCTTGATGTGTCTGCAGCTCAAAATACAGACAAATACAGACTTGGATTTGATGATCTTTATGGGTGCCTTTTGATTCTAGACACTCTATGATGTTATGATTTTTATATAGCATGAACCTGGTTTTTAAGGGTTAACAGCTGAGGGACACAGATAACTTCTTTTTAATTATTTGCTGCAAACTATTTGAACCCTTTTCCTGGCTGCCTTTCCCAGGCCACATTCAGAAGCAGATATACCAAAATACTCTACCATGTGTCTGACCCAAACACAACCAGGACAGGAACCTTCACAAGAGAAACAAAAAAGGAAAGGAAAAGATAAAGAGAAAAATAAAAGTCTCCCCTCTGTAGATATGCAGACCCATATTAGAAACGCAGGAGTTGAGATAGTTTGGACAAATGCCCAAACTTCTGAGAGTTTAATCAAAACTGAACCAACCAATCCTCTTCCCCTTTTGAGATTTGCCCAGCAACAATTATGATCAGTTTTAAAAACCACAAGTACTTAATAAAAACTAGAATATTATAAATCTTCTGCCACACGAAGCTAATAAAAACAAATAATAATAATAAATTTTAATGTTTAAGGTACCCAGGCCCAAAGGCACTAACCTGTATTTGTGCCTCAAGTCAATAGTCCTAGAAATATTTGAATAAATGTAGTTTTTGCAAAAGGGTATTTTTCTATCCACTTGCCAGCTATGAGACTGATTATATTGACTGCACTAGGACTTGTAATGAGATTGTTTAAGACATTATTCTATTTACATGTTCATCTGAGATCATTAAGCCTCTATTTGTTTCTACCACAGAGAATTTAGAAATATGTTCCAGGGAGCAAATTGTTGGCCATAAGGGCCATCATCAACCTCATTCTTTCCAGTTTGATATTAAATTTAACAGCATCAACGCTGGCTTGCACCAACTGCTCTGCTTGGGCTGCCTGCAGCCAAGCAGCCCCGCACATCTCTTTGGGAACCCGAGGAGTCATTTCCTTTGCCAGCCCTTCAAGTGATACTTTTTGTTCCTCGCTTCCTCATCCATCTCCTTCACACATCCATTGAAATGCAGACGATCCTGTAACGCTGTGGTTGATACCATCCCAAACCCAGCGGGTGTATAGCATTTCGACATCACCTACGCACCGCAGAAAATATTCGCTTTTAACGGAACTATTTTGGTTCGGCTGACTTGGTTCTAGCGGGAAGAGCAGGGGTAAAACATTAATCATGCCTTTAAAAAGTTTGGAGCTGGCGGCAAACTGCCGTGTGATTTCAGTGCCACGATCCCACAGGCGGTGGATTGTCCCTAAGCCCCAAATCTGGGCTCTTTCCCTATTTCTATGCAGGAAAAATTCCCATATAAATCTTCCAGTGGCTTTTGCCAGCAGTAAGGACAAGTAGAAGCTAAGCAAAGCTATTTTAATTGCTCCATTTAATAAAAATAATGCACTTCCATGGAAGTGGTGGATATTAATGTCTAGGAAATGCTCTACAGTGCTCTCCATGCTCAAGGGCTGGGTCAGAGCACCCCCGTGAAAGTGGCAGACACTGTGTTTTCACTTAGCATCATTCATTGGTAAAACAAACCAAAACACTAAAGCGAACACAAACATTCATGCAAAAAAATCCTATTTTGGGAATATGTTGGAGCACTTCTAGAAATCATTGAAACTGTTTTCATAATCCTTCCACTTGTAAGGCCAAATGCCTTAATTACCATGAGACCAAGCAGCTACAGAAGGCTCGGAAAGAGCCATGAAAACATCTCAGTGTAGCTTAAAATAGCTTTTCCTCCTCCTAAAAATAGAGCAATGCACAGAGAAAACACTTGGAGCCCTTTTCAAGGCGACGGAGAAGTGTGAGGCCAGCCCCAGGGAGGAGCAGGGATCCCCAGCCCCGGCCCTGAGCAATTCTCCACTGCTGCTCTCCCAGGCCAGGACACTCTGCCAAAAGCATGATGCTGTCCTGTATCAAAACCCATTTGTAGCCTGTGCTGAGTCTGACCAGCCTTGGGGCTTGAGCCAGAACGATTTTTTTGGGGAGGAAATTCCACATTTGGGAGGGAAAGGATGAAGCATTTAAAAAGGTCAGCTTGCCAGCAAAGGAAGGCAGTTATAGGAATAAAGGGGAGGAAAACATTTCCTGGGTCACTGAGTTTTGTCCAGCGCTACCAGAAGGAACTAATTCATATATTGTCTTTCACACACCGACCCAGCTCTTGCAACAGGCAGAAATGTTGGGATCCACCTCAAAAATTGAGCAGGGGGCCCTGGGACAGCCAGCAGTGCTTCTGCAGCTGCTGTTCCCCACTGCTGCAACCTCTGCAAAGGGGCAAGAGCAACAGAACTTTGCCAAAAAGCTTAATCCAGTAGTCGTCCTCTTTTTCTTTTTTTTTTTCCGATCTTTTTCGAAGCATCTGCTGCTGAAGGGGCCCCTCTGTAGCACCATTTCAACAGTTCAAAAAGCAGAGGGAGAAAACCCAAACTGTCCTGTGCCATGGGGATGAGCCTCCAACCCTGGCACCAAGGATCCAGAGATTCCCACCATGAAAGGAGATTTGGATCCTCTCCTGCAAAAATCTGGCCTCAACACGAACAGCTTGTTGAGATTTGGGAAGACCCTCCACTTCCCTGCCTCAGTTTTCCTGCTGCAGTATGAACATTATTATTTACCCATCCTTGTAAAGGGCTTTGTCATCTTTAGATGTACACACCCCCACTGGGACAGTTCTGACACTAATTTCTGCTTCATATCAGATTATGTGATCGTTATTAACCTTCCAGCTTTCACTACTGGAGGGTCAAATCCATCTCAGTTCTGCAGATGAAGCTCTACTGACTTCACTTACTCCAGGACTGGATTTAGTCCTGGGCATTTTTCAATTTAAAACACACTGGCAAGGCAAAGCCACCACTGCTCCTTCCAGGGGTGGTCTGATTTCATTTACAAGTATTTGTGCTGGCAAGTCCTACATAATGTTCAGATGCAATTGTGTCTGAGTATTAAATATAATGGGTTAGATGTTATGAATAGGAAAATGAGATAACTTGGTAAAGGAGGTTTGACAGCAAGAGTGAAAGAATGAAGATTCAACTTAAGCTGCTGAAAGCCTAACAAGATAAAGACAGGCAGGGGAGAGTTCTCTTAAATGTGATGAAAATAAGGCCTGAAGGGGTGGAATGATAGAGAGGCTGAGGAGTACATGTTTCAAGACAGAAGATGAATGTGCCCAACATGACAGTAACATGTAGCTAAATTAATCAAAGTACCCACAGCACTAAATAGAACCAAAACATATAGATTTATGCAGAAATCCCAGAACAGCGGATGTGAGACAGACAGAAGGATGCTTCTTTTCTATCTAAATTAATTTTCCGTATTTTTTGGTCATTGGCTTTTATCATTCTGTGTCACTGAAAACATTATAAATCTGCCTTTTACATTTTAAATACGTGCTGTCTGCTTCGGTGTGGAGCCCACAGGTCCCTCAGCACACACAATTATGTCTCCCCATTAAAGACATCACAGCACATGACAGATATCCTGAAGCTAAATTACTAGGAAAAAATTCCTAAAAATCACAGCGGCACACACCCGTGTGACAAAAACAAACAGTTGCAACCACTAATATTTCACCTTGAAAGGATAATTTTAAGTTAATTCCGTTTCCATGATTCACGCTGGATTTACAGCCTTTGTTTTGCCTGGGCAGATGCAGCCCAGCTCCCAGCTGCTCTGCTCACCCTCCTCTGCCTCCCCACACTGCTCTGATGCTTCTCCAGGGACTTCTCCGGAGTCTCCTGCACTCCCACAGCCTTTTGAGGGCTTGGGGGGTTGAATTCTAAACCCCCTCGACTGCCCAAGGGCAGGCAGTAAATTGGGGGTCATTGCCCCCTTGACTTGGGTTGTAATCAGAGGCTGCCTGTCTTGCTCAGAAGGCAAACTCCCATCAGGGCAGCTGCTGGAGATTAAGTTCAGGTCGGATCAGATCCTGATCTCTCTTGCAGCAGGAGTGCAGATTCCGGTGTCATTTGAGTCTGGAGCAGGATTGGGCCCCGCAGACTGAAAGGAGCACCCAAACCGGCACGGCTGGAGCAGTGGAGAAAGCAAAGGAATGTTCTTGGGATGGGACACCCTCCCCGGGATGGGACACCCTCCCCACAAGCAGGAGCTGTATGAACTCAGTGCATTCACCATCACATCCCAAATACCTGCTGGATGCCAACTTGCTACCCCACATCCTGCCTTTAAGCACCACCTTCCCTTTCAAGGGAAGGGGGGCTGATTTATCCAAGGAAAGCTGGGGCTGGGGAGGGGGATCCCAGTGCATCCCACCTCCCCAGGGAGTGGCTGAGCAGCGCAGGGATCCAACAGAAGGGCTCGGAGCAGAGGGCTCTCGGGGTTCACAGCCCAGCTGCTGCTCCCAGGCGGGCATCCCCTTCCCAGGCTTTGTCTGCTGTGCAAAGGGCTTAGATCAGTTTTGTTCTGAGAGCCGGGGCTGCTCGACTCCTCCCCACCCCACACCACCCCCAGCCTTCTGAGGGGAAGGTGACAGGGATTAGAGGTTTGAATTCCTTTCTTTATTTTTTTGCCTTTTTTTTTTTTTCCTTTAAAGAACTTCTGGATGCCAACATGACTTTTTTGTCCGCAGGAGATTAGGCAAACGAATGCAAAGGGTGACAGAGACGAGGACTCAGCCCTACCATCCAGAGGCAGGTTTCTGGGAGGACCTGCTTTCCCTTCACTCTGCTGTTATGAATAGATTGATCTTTTTTGTGTGAGTGTCACGGCTCAGAGAAGTCAGTTGGCTGGTGCAGAGCGGGGAGCAAACTCAGCCCAAACAGCACCAAGCCACAAGACACTCTTTATTTGCTTATAGGTAGGTTTACAAGATGCAGGGAGTGAGAAAGGAGGGCATTGCCTGGCACTAACACTCCCTCTATTGGAAAAAGAGTATTTTCCCAGGAATGTGCATTATATTCCTAGAACAATGTAAATTAAAGTGACCAGCGTGCAAACAAAACGTCCGTAATTTACTGGCAAAGGGGCTGGGCAACCAGGACATTATCTTCCATTATGCAGAGAGCAAGAAAAAGCAGTACAGTACAAAAGTTAACCATGTTTTAAAAGTCACTGCACCAGATGAAACTGAGACTTGCAAAAAACAGTGCCTCTTACACAAAATTTTAATTAATTTACGGTCCACTGCATGGTTTCCATTATTCTGACATGGCATCCAGCAGGTCCCAGGACAAGTATCTCCTACTGCTTTTTCTAAACAGAGGGGATCCTTTGGCTTCTGCTGCCCTTGACAGAACACAAGGCTATGGTGGCACAGCACAAACACGTTCTGCAGCTGACATGGTTTCTGTACTCCCCAAAGAGGCTGGCATCACTTCTGTTCACCAGCCAGCCCCACAGACAAGTTCTGGGTGAGGAAACAGCATCTGACTCCACCAAAAGGCAAGGCACCCAAAGCTGGGAATTTATTTATCACAGCATTTATCTCACAGGTAGGTAAGAGGGACTTTTCAAGCAGGCTGGATCCAGCTTAGGAGACCACACTCTATTTTCCTGGCCAGCATCAGAAGCAGCGTGGGCAGCAGGTCAAGGGAGGTGATTCTCCCCTCTACTCTGCTCCCATGAGATCCCAGCTCTGGGTTCCTTGACATATGAAGGACGAAGGTCTGTTGGAGTGAGTCCAGAGGAAGCCTTGAAGATGATCACATGGAGTTTGGAGCACCTCTGCTGTGGAAAAAGGCTGAGAGCTGGGGGTATTCACACCCTGGAGGTGAAGGTTCCAGAGAGACCTCAGAGCCCCTTCCTGTGCCTAAAGGGGCTCCAGGAGAGCTGGAGAGGACTTTGGAAAAGGGTCTGGAATGACAGGAGGGAATGGCTTCACGGTAATAGAGGGCTGGATTAGATGGGATATTGGGAAGAAATTGTCCCCTGTGAGGGGAGTGAGGGCCTGGCACAGGGTGCCCACAGAAGCAGTGGCTGCCCCATCTCTGGAAGTGTCCAAGGCTGGACAGAGCTTGAAGCAACCTGGGATAGTGGAAGGTGTCCCTGCCCATGGCAGGGGGGGTGGAATGAGAGGAGATTTAGGGTCTCTTCCAACCCAAACCATTGGATGATTCTATGATTGTTTAAAGCAACCCGACAGGAGTGGTGGCATCAGCAGGTCACTTCAAAAGCCAGAGCTCCAACCTTAGAATGTGCAGCTGAATGTAAAATGCTTCATGCCTGCTCACACTCTGCACCGCTGGCAGTGCTGGGAAGGCTTTGGGATGCCCTCCCACCTTTGGATGTGGACAGCTGTAAAAGCCAACTCGGAGCATTTAACATGAGTTTAACAGGTTTAAGCCTGTTTCCCCACATTAGGCATGGGTGCATAGTCTGGAAGAACAGGAGATTAGCACATGGTGCTCACCGGAGGAGAGACATTTGCAAAGCAGGAGGGATTTAATAACTATTAGCTCCAGCCAAAAAAATAACCCATTACAGGCTTTCTAGTGTGAGCCACGAAGATCTCAGTATCTCTTTGCATGACACTCATAACGGAGAAAGGGAGGTAGGAAACCGACTGTGGGCAGAATGTTCAAAACCTGAAGGAAATTTAAGCAAGAATGTAATTTTAAAAATAATGATAATTTGGTAATATGGGATTGGATTTGTGAAGAAAGCATACAAAAAAAGAATTATGTCAAAGCCAGGACTCCAAACATTTTGGAGGATCTTTGCAATTTTTTTTTTAATTCAACTATTAAAAATCAAAGATGTGTCACAAAATGAGTGATGGATATTATATCTTTTTAAAGATATCTTTTCGATTTTTTTGAAAGACTGAACATTTCAAAACTGTCTGAAGAAACTTCCTTTTTCTCTGCTGAGAAAAATAATATTCTTAAAGGAATGTTGCCTCAACATTGCCATTTTTCAGATATATCTGCAGACAATTTTCAAATACCTCTGCAGTGAGAAACACTGAGTTTAACCCAAGTGTTGCCATATCCATGGCCATAAGAAGAGCTGCCAGGCAATGGCAAACAGAACCAGGCAAAATCCTAGGGAACAGACCAACTGAACTCGAGTAGAGCTTTCCACACTAAAATCTACAGATTGCAAGTTATTACTTAAAATAGTATTATCTTCTTCTTTATCAATATAGTGATTTATACTTCAATTCCCTTCAAGCCCCTCATGGAGCCTTGCTCTGCTCTGCCTAGAAGAAGTGACAGCAACACAGGACAAGGCAGAAAGGATGAAAGTTAAATTGATCACACTTTCTTTTTTGGTGAATATATGTATTCTTTCACTGGAAGCCTCACATAAAGCAGCCCTGCTTCTATTGGGTTTTTTCTGAGACTCCAAAATAAATACACATCCAGAAGACTTATTCTCATATTTCCAGCTACAGCAGAGCCATCCAGGGTTTTGCTTCTCCTACCTTGGATGTACTTGCCTGTGTTGATTCAGAAGCAGACTAACATATAGGACCTTAAATTCTCTATGACTCTGTGTAATGTAATGAACACCAACAGACTTTAAATCTCCTGTATCTCATGGGCGCATTTTATTGCATTATATGGCAAAAATCCAAGAAAAAAATTTTCAGAGAGAAAAAAATTCAAAAATGAAAAATACATTGCTACTGAATTTTCCAGCAATATCACAGGAATGTGATCTCCCCTCAATATACATACTGATGATCTATTTGGAATTTTTATCCGCAGTTATGAAGAAAAAGAAAATGTTATTCCCTCAGAGGCCAATTTTCATCTGCTCTGGAATTCTCGTTTAAACATCTCAGAGAACACTTTTCCTTCTCTAGATATTACCCACTATTTGTCTGGCTCAAGTCTCATGTCTGTTACCGTGTGAGCTACATGGAAACAAATTCCTAATCATATTTCTGACAAGAGTCCTCACAATCTAGTTGGCTGCCATCGTCCCATTTCCAGTATTTCACCAGTAAAAACGTAGGAAAGGTTTAGTCTCCTTTTACCCAGCATGTGCAACTCCCATTACTCGGAGTCACCACATGTGTGCAGATCAAGGGAGTGGATTGTTTAAGGAGGGGAACCTCAGGCGCTGCTGCCAGGGCTCCCTTTTGAGTTCCAAGAGGTAGATATATGGTGAAGAGTTTGCAAGAGAGGAAGCAAATGCTTGGATCCTCCTCTCCTGCTGATATCCATCAGGATAAGCTGGAGTGAAGTCCCTGAGGATCCAGGGGCACGGCACAAGGCTGGGGAACATCGCCTGATTTCCCAAAATGAGTGGTTTCAACATTAATAACCATAATTCAGAAACTGTCAGAGCCTTTCACGGCAGTGAAGAGCAGCACTGCCACCGATGGAATCGTTATTTCTCTTCTTCCTTAACACCTAAAACATACCCGAGTTTCAGGTTTGGTTTACATTTCATTGCACCCTGAGCATGTAAATATATCCGTGCACATTGGGTGTCATCCTGACCTGTCAGCATTTAACAGCTGGGCCTTTGCCCTGTGGGCTGTGTGCAAATGACCACAGTCAAGTTCATATCGATATTGAATTAAATATTATAAATGCCCAAGCTCGGGTCACAGCAGTGATCTCAATGATTTTGCCAATTCCTTTTAACATTTTCCTGAACCCCCTCAGGATATTATTAAATACAGAACTGTACCAGATCAGGGCCATGCTGCAGGGACAGATAATGGGCAAAGGGACCATGAATCTGGTACTTGGTCTTGGGTGCAGAAATTACCACCAGCAATAATCATCAGAAATCACTAACTACCAGTGTTTATGGATATGCAATGATTAGGAAATGAGAGAGGGAACCTTCCCCACGGGAGCAGTTACTTGTTAGGGGTGTTCCTGGGAGTGCACACACCTCACCTCCCCTAGGCCTGGACCCAAGGAATGTGTTGGATTCGTGGTGTAAAAGGAAAATTGAGAAGGTTTTTGTTGTATGTCTCCGATAAGTTCAGCTCAGGTGTGTCCTGCTCTCTGAATTCTCCTGACATGACCTTCCTAAATTTTCAAATTGAGTCTTTACTCCTTTCTATCCATTTTCCCCAGCATGACCCCGGTTCATTTCAGAGGCTCAGAGATCCTGTGTCATCTCAGCCTCCCCCTCACATCTCCAGAGAAACCCCAGCATGCTGTGAATCAAGAAAACAGTGGAGAGCTGCTGTGACCCATTCAAACGACTGTATGAATGAGAGAGGACGGGGAATGCAGCCCTGATACTTCCTCCACATCCCTGCAATACAGACAAACATCACGCTGGTGACATCTCAGCCCATGGCAAGCACTGCTGTGAGGGGTTCCATGCAGCTCAGACAAAGAGCACACATTCATCTTCAAACCTGGAACCACTTGGGAGTACTGCTCTACACAGTGAACCAAAACAGCCCACGATCCTTAACAAACCTGTAATTGAAAAGTCAACATTTGTCCCATTCAGCAAAACAGTTTCCTCTAAAGAGATTTAAACTTTAGAGCACCCGATTTTTTTTCAAAATTGTCTGCATGTTTATTGTCCCTAATCCTGCTTGAAATATTTTTATTCGGTCTCTTTATTTTCCCACTCTCCAACTTTCACCTCCCACGCACTGTGTGCGGATTCAGTCCTGAACTCTTCACGGGCCAAAATTTTGTCAGTGGAAGGTTTGTCTGCCAAGGCATGGGAAGAGATTCTCAATGTACATTTTCAAGAGCCCAGCTTGCAGTTATCCAGCAGACCATAAGCCGTGTAACCAGCTTGGCATGCAGGTTTCAGAGTCTTTTTTAAAATCCTAATTATATTATCATACTCCAGCTCAGGTTTTAGGTGGACACTTGAAAACACGATGCAAACCATTTTTAAACACTTTCAAAAATATGATTTTTACACCATTTTTCAACATCTGCTGAGTAACTCAAACCTGATTCTGCCTCCAAGAAAACCAACAGTCCTTTTCTCTCCTGCAGGAACAACTGCAAGGCTAAAGCTTCAACAGCCCAAAAGAAAAGGTTTGTTTCTATTCTGTCACACCTACTGTTACTTCTGTAATTAATGGTTGTGTTTAGTCAAGGAAAAACCAAATCAATGGATGTGAAGAAATTTAAACACAGGTCTTGTTTCAGCAATCCACAGAAAGAGATTTATGCTTTATTTATCACACTGAAGATACCTTTTTTCCCCAAAACATCTGTAATTTGTCTGTTTAGTGGGGTCTGTGGTTTTGTTAAGTTGTGCAGACATGCATAATCCAGCCATGCACAGCAAAACTAAAGGGCCAAATTCCTAATCCATTCAGGAGGCAGCAGAATACTACAGCTGTTGACTTCTTGCAAAAAAATCAGGGTAACTGAGACCAGCACAAACCTTATTGGTATTTGTACATGAAAAAGTAATACCAGTAATAATAACAATTTAAAAAAATCAGATGCCAAGACCACGGCTGGTGTAAGTCAGCAGAGCAGCACTCAGCTGATTGCAGCAGTTCTAATCAAAAGAGCAGAGATCTGCCCTAATAACAGCATTATTGATCTTTTCTTTAAAACACACACTCCTATACACACAGCATATTCCCCATGTCCATCCTCCAGGATTATTATAGAGCCATAAGAAAGAGCAACAATTATAGTTTTTATTTAAGAGATGCAAATCAATATTAATTAAAATTAGACAACTGTTTGTGATGTAAGGGCTCCTTGCACTCAAAGGGCACAGTGGCCATTAAATATATTAAGACTTATTACTTAAAAGATTTTAGACAAAGTCAATGCTTTGCGTGTCCTAGGGGACAGTTCAATGCCTCAGTAATGTTGTACAACATTTAACTATAGGTGCCACAATCAAAGGCAAACACAATTAAGTATCAAACAGTTAAATGTTATGTGTCACTCTCTAAAGAATCTATATTGAAATGCTTAATTAAACTTTTTTTTTTAATTTAAAAAAAAAAAGGAAAAAAGAAAAAAGAATTCCACAGCTCAGACTAGCACCAACACGAGGCCTTATTTGGTTTGTATTGAATAACCTGCATATTAAGTTGCCTCTGTTTCTCCTGTTCATTATCATGAAGGCAGCATTTGCATTTCTTGATAGACTATTCCTGTTTCCTTCCCCTTTTTTTCTTGTCTTACATCAGTCAGTGGAAAGAGTGCCACCACAGGCCATCATTAACCTTCCAAATCTGCCTCAAAACAAATAGTACAAGAGCTCACTAATTTGAAGATCAAAAAGCCACTTGTCCATTATATAATTGGAATGAAAGGCAAAATGTTGCAGTTCTGAAGAGCACAGTAATTACTAGCTGTTAATTGCTCTCTCGTGGTGGCTCACTTTTAATTAAAAAGAACAGCTCGTTGCAGGCCGATAAGCAATGGTGGAGACCACTGGTTTAATCAACAAAGCAGAAAAATTTGTTTCTGCCGCAGCCAACAACAGCTTGAGAAATCTTCAGATGTCCAATTGAGATTAAAAACTGTCTATTTAGTGCAGTCAGATTTTATTTTAACCAAGGAAATGACTATTTGAAGTCTTCCAATGTGAGTGTCCCCACCACATCCCCGCTGGTGCTGCAGGGACTAATCACTGGCTTGTGGTTGTGATCATTCAAGTAAAGAAATTTAGCTACTTTCCTCTTGACTCCATCATTCTTGGGTAATTGGCCTGTCTGAGGTGAGCAGTTGTGTTGGGCTTTTTTTTTTTTAAGAAAGAGCTTTAAAGTATGGAAGGCCCACAGACTGTGCATTTAATTACTGTTCATATTTCATGCAGTCAAACAGAATTTCATTTAAAAAGAAAATGATTTACCTACAAANAGACATAAATTTAAAAAGAAAATATCTTCTAAAAAAAAAAAAAAAAAAAAAAAAAAAAAACAACAAAAAAAAAAAAAACCTACAGCCCTAACTTAACAAAAAATAAAACACCTTATATTCACTGCATTGGGTATTTCGTTCCTTTTCCTTTGACGGGTGCATTTACATGCCAAAAACATATTTAAACATCAAAGTTAATTCTTTCAGAGTGTTCTGTCTTTAACTCTTTCATCTAATGACTGTGGCCTTTGAGGGAAACCCCGCTGCATGTCACAGGAAGGGTTTATTTAGTTAAGCAGGTTAGGTAGGTTAAGTGGAACCGCTTTGCCCTGGTTTGCCTCATCTCTCTTTAGCCATGAGCCCATTTGCATCTCTCAGCAGCTTCTGTCCATCCTCCTCTCCTGCCCTGCTCTGCTCCCCAAGGTGTTGTACTCAGCCCTTTGCCTCCTTGCATTTATTTGCTGCTGCTGAGTGAAGGGCTCTGCTTCACGTTGCACTCTGCAGACGAGGCACACATGTACATAAAACCAGACCTGGCAAACCTTCACCACAATTCCTGCCCCTCCTCCCAGCGCTGGGATGTGGATTCTGCCAAATCTGCACAATCTAATGTAGGAAAACAGGCACTTCCATTCAACGGGCTCCAGGCATTATTGTGCTTTTCTATCTTACTCCATTAGCAACTGTAAACAAATGTCACTATCTGCAGCTATAAGCAGCTTTGGAGGATTGGTCAACTTGGGTTTAAACTTTGAGGCATATTTCTGAGCTGAGTAAACTCAAAGATGCCAAAGAATATTTTTCTGTTTTCGTTCTCATATTAAGAAAAAAAATATTCATTCATTTTCTTACACAGAAATATATATGTATGTGTATATATAAAGTATTTTTTGTAGTCTCTTTTTGGGCTACTGGGAATCACTTCTCTCCCCTGGGAACAGGTAGATTTTTGCTTAGTGTTTCTTTCTTTTTAAGGCTTCCTTCATCAGCAGACCTAAAAAAGCAGGGAAAAGTTACCAGAGCCCTTTTTTCTCCTAGTTCCCCTACAAGTCACCAGCAGTTGGATGTACAGCCGCTCCCAACACAGCCGCCACCTTTTCCTTCTGACACAGCAGAGCTCTTGCCTTGGGATATGGGAAATGCCCCTCCTAATGCTCACCTTTCCTTAGAACAAAGTAGAACAACAATTTGTCTACTGATTTCAAAGCAGTGTGATCTGACTCCTCCAGTCCTAAATTACAGGGTTTAAAATACTCAGTGATTACTCTGTGCTTGGATGCTGTGTAGGATGCTATCCTGGGAAACTGCCGTGGTGTTATACAAATTTTCCAAGCACCTACTCCATATATTTAAAACAGATCTTGTCATACACCTTCTCATTTATTCACTGATTCATGGACACCTTTTTATTTTTCATATTAAAATGGTGATTTGGAAAATCCTAATGAACATGGAATCCAGTGTGTTGCATTAAATACTAATTAAATAAACCTGAAAGGATTAGTGCAATCAGTACAATCAGCTGATGATGTAATCTAAAACTTACAAGGAAAAAAAATACCATAATATTTTTAGACTCATGTATGCAAAAAACAAACGTGAGAATGCTGTACATTTTCTTATATCAATGAACATCCATGAATATTTATCTGCCTTTAGGTTACCATGGACGGACATGTGTCAGTCTGTCAATATGAAAAAATTAAAGGGCTATATTTTGAAACACACTCGCTTATGTTAGGTGATGAAAAACAAATTTTCAAGTCAAGTTTTTTCCTCATCCCTGGAGAAGCAGTGGACACACAAAATGGGATACTTGGGATCAGCCTTACATTCAGTCACTTCTACCCTCCCTTATGAACAAGTTCAGGGCTATAAAAAGAGCTATAAAACCTGACCGGGATATTGAAAAAATGAACAACCAAAAACGCAGAAAAAATTTTTTCCTTCAATTGTGCGTTTTCATTTTCATATGTATGTGTGTAGATGTAGCTGCATATATACACTTTATATATATATACGTGTGTGTACACATATATATACGCATATATATGTACATATATATAAAACACATAAAGTTTTTTAAGGTTTTTATATGTATATATAAAGTTTAAAAAATACATACACACATATAGGTGTTATATATATAATATAATATAATATAATATATATAATATATAATATATAANTATACATATATGTATATGTATATATATTTATATATATACATACACACACATATATATAAATTTTTAAAAACACAGTTATATGGATATATATAGATATATATAAATATATAGGTATGTAGATATAGAGATATGTAGCTATAGAGATGATATATAGATATATAGATATATAGATATATAGATATATAGATATATAGATCTAGATAGATAGATAGATAGACAGACAGATAAATATTTGTGTGTGTGTGTGTGTGTTTTAAACTTTGTCCCGGGCAACGCTTGGCACTAAAGCTGTGGCTCCAGCCCTGCCAGGGGCGCTCCTGCATCCCCATCCATCCGCGCCCGCAGCCGGCGTTATCCGCATCCCTTCCCCCGGCTCATCCTGCGGCCGCCCCGAGCCGCGATAAGCCCTCAACCTGCCCCTCTCGCCCCGGCGATAAGGCGAGCCGCGAAGACGCCGTGCCTGTGCCTGCTTTTGTCGCCCCACACCTTTCCTGTTGCCACTTTTCGGCGGGCACCTGCCAGCGCGGTCTGGGCTCCCGCCGCCTCCGCCCCGCTCGCGTTTATCGGAGGAAACACTCGCGCTCGCAGGGATGGCCCCCGCACCGCGGCAGATTAATCCGAGTTGAGTGCACTTCCTTCGGCCAGAGGACACCAATTACCACCGCGGCACCGGCAGCACAATGCGGGCGGACATCTGACAGCCCGGGTCCCGCCAGCTCCGCATTGTCCTCCCATCAGGCGCTGTCAGTTCCCAGCCTTAATTACATCCTGTTTACAAACACTCGGCCGGACTTCAGATGGAGCCTTAACAAAGGTTGACAAAGGTCAGGGCCACGTCACGAGGATGTTATCTGTGTGCTCGGGCTGATAAACGAGGAGGAGGAGGAGGTGCGGGGCTGATTTTGGAGATAGAGCGGAGGAACCGTGCTGTGGCCATGCGGAATACTGAGCTTGGCCCCAGAGGAGCTCGATGGTGCTGAGGGATGCCCGTACCTGGGATCACACAGGACTTGTGTGAAAGGACAGAAAACAGCCATCACCAAGTTGAAACGGCAGCAGCTGGAGCTGACCATTGAAATTACTGAAATAACAACTTTTTAAAAACCTTCTGAGTCTATTTGCATTTCAAATTCTGTGTTGTAGGAGCAGAAACTGCAGCACAGCAAATAAATCCTGTCATTTTTCCCACGCTAAGACATCCCTAAGACCCTCCATCTGCCTCCTAGAGCATGTGGCAGAGATGGGGACATCCTCCAAGTCCCCTCCAGCCTCAGAGAAACCAAGGACTGAGTGAGGTCAAGCCAGGTTTTCCACAAATCCATATGACCCCAAATCCATATGATCCTGCTCTACCCCCTCATATTTTCCTTGCACTATGGATATGGACTTTTATGCTCTCTCTGGTGTCTGGAGGGGATTGGTTTTTATTGTTGTTGTTTCTTTGGTTTGTTTTTTGGTTTTGTTTGTTTTTTTTTGTTTTGTTTGGTTTTTTTTGTGGTTAGCTTTACAGCTTTCTAGAGACACCATTAAATTAATCAGGGCTAAGATCCTACCTTATGTTTCCATGGTTTGCACAAGCATTTTGTTCACAGCAACTTCCCCGTTCAGTGAGGATAAGACACAGAAAGTCAAACACTGGGAGAGTTTGACATCTTTTGTGCATATGGGAGCAAGGAAACCAGGCATCTCTGTAAACCAAGGTTGCCCATTTGATTCCGTGTCCCTCCTCCAGTATCTTTTTTCTTTACCTTGAGAAAGATGAGCACGGATATGAATTTAATTTTATCTACAACTGAAGGCGGAGTATATACAAGACTCAGGCAGCTGGATCAATATAAATACTTGATTTGGCAAAGTTAATAACATAAGAGCTTGTCAGCCTAACCCACCCTTTATCTGTTTTCAGCTAGTCTCACATCCTAATTAATGCACCCCAAATCACACAGGATCACACATTAGTAGCCATTAAAATTAAAACCATAGTCTGTTATCATATCATCCCTCTCAGAGGATATACTGGATTAACCACACGGTATTAGTAAATAAATAGTGTCACAGACTTATATTTCTCTGCTGTTATGCCCATGAACTCTATAAAACAACAGACAGAAGTCACTGTTTCGATGACTGAAGTAAGGCACCTCATTGAGCATCAAGGAACCAGCTCAGCATCTTCAGGCTAAACAGGGAGGAGAGGGTGCTTTCACTGCTTGAAAAGACAAAAAAAAAAAAAAAAAAAACCAACTCTATTTAAAAATAATAATTTGAAATCAAATTCTGCAAATCTAAACACAAGGAGTGGACGCGATGACTTGGTGGATAGGCTTAAAATGTTTGACAATCTAAGTGTAGAAAAGTTGAAGGTTTAAATAAAGTCTGCGAGCTCTGCACTGATTACATACACTCAGAAATATTCCTGGCTGGTCCTGAGTGTTTCTGCTTTGCATGGACAGAGTTTTTCCTGCAGAGCAGCAGAGCATTGCCACTTCTTGGGTGCAGAATTAAACCTCACTCGCCCCGTGCAGGGACAGAGCTTATGTCCCCAGTGAAAAAACAGCAGATAATAGAATTAAAAGTGGCGCTGGATGGGATTAATTTTTTTTACTTATTTACTAAAAAAGCAAATTAGAAAGGAAAAAGATCTCAAAAGTTTGGGCTGGCGTTTCTGAACCCTTTCTGAGTGGGTGACTCCAGCCCTTTTGTTGCCCTTATCTCGGCGCCGGGAGAAGCGCTGGCTCCCAGCAGTGCAGAACAGGACAGGAGTCTCTTGACTTGCCGCTCCGTAGTTTTCAGACTAAGCACTTGTTCAAGCC